>PVJA010049668.1:0-13621 GCA_004027025.1 Myocastor coypus
TAATGAGTATATGTTCAATATACATCCATTTATATATGAAGTCTTCAAACTTATCATTCTTTATGGATGAGTAGTATTCCATTGTATAAAAATACCACATTTTTTTTTAACCATTCTTCAAATGATGGACATTTTGGTTGTTTCCAAGATTTGGCTATTACAAATTGGGCTGCTATAAACATAGGTGCACAGATATCGCATGCTATTCTTAATGACAATATTTTTCTATCTTTAGAACTGGAAGAAAGTAGAAGCTGAAGATGATGATGGAGGAAACATTAGGATATTCACGGTGTCAAGAACCTAGCAAAGTAACAGTGAGCAAAAGTGAATGCTACCTTGGTCCAAGAAGGTGATCACAGGCAATTTATTTCTTAAGGATAATAGGAGGTTCTATACTGTTGATTTCAGCTACTGTACTGTGCTGTGATCTCTATGAAAGCCATGTCCTCCAATACAATATGAGTGTTTTGTTGGCAATTTTGTGTACATTGGAAAAATGATAGTGTCATGTTTCCCCCTTTCTCTGAACGAGGGATTGAACTCAAGGTCTCCTTCACATTGAGTGACATTTCTAGCCCGTTCTTCATGTTTTATTTTTGAAACAGGGTTTTGCTAAGTTGCTGAGCTACTTACACTGGGTTTGAACTTGAGGTCCACTGTCTTCACCCTCCCAGAGCATTGGGATTATTATAACTGTACATCACCACACTAGCTGTGCTCTTTCCCTTGGTTGTCTTTTCCTTCAGTTAGCAGACAGGTACCATAAAGACTTGGTTAGATGGCTAGGCATTTGATCTTTTAAAAAAATTTATTAATTTCAACAAGAAATAGCAATGAGACAGTTTCAGAACCCATCAGTAGGACAGTCACAATAATCAATACAATGCTTATTGTTGTCTTCATAGTAGTTTTTCAGATTACAGGCATTTGGTCTTAAGAATATATTTCTAGGGCTGGTGAGATGGCTCAGTGGTCTAAAGCACTTGCTTAGGCAAGCTTAGGCAACCACAGGGACCATGGCTCAATCCCTGGTACCACATGCTGTGCCAGCCCCATCTCCAGGGAGGGCTAAGCCGGCCAGCCATAAAAAATTATATATATATATGCATATATATATATATATATATATATATATATATTTTTTTTTTGTGCTGAGGTTCATGAAATTTCTTCATGTTGATATTCAAGAGAACTGGGCAAAAATCATATCACATTGTCATGTGCTCTAACCTTTCTTAATCCCAACATTTTTACTGGGTATTGTAAATGTGAGTGATTTGTTGTTGTCCATTTTCACTTTCGGGTTTATGGAAATATATTGTCACTAAGTTTTGTTGTAGATGCTGTCCATAGACTTGGGGTTCATTATTCTAATTGTTCTTTTGGTTATGAAGTATTTGAGACAGGCTTACATACTATAGTGATGGCATCCTCTCAGAATATTTGAGCAGTACTGATCTTAGTAAAAACAGGGAATAATTCAAACACTAATTAACAAATTGGTTAATTACATTTAGGTATACAATTGAATAATACAGCCATAGAAAAAGAGAAAGGGAAAAATCTACATATATTGACACATTTTTCCAAAACATTTTGTTAAATTAAAAAGGGCAGTTTTCAAACCAGTATGAGTATATTTTATTCAAAATATTAGGAGTAATGCTACAAACTGTTAAATTTCTTTTCCAGTTGGTCGCATTATAACCGAATTCTTTATTCTATAAATTAAGCATTTCCTCATCATTTGAATTTTTTTCTTAAGAATAGGAAATTTTATTGAGGGAGAGCAGCTTCTGCCTGAGAGAGAAGGGGACCCAGAAAATGGGTTGTTGACATCATTTGAATTTTATATAATGCATACATATCAACTTGTCATCAGAAAGCATAGAATAAAAACAATGGTTATAATGTAAACTATATAACTTTTATTTATGTGTAATTATACATATATATACACATATAAGTTGAAACCATGTGTGTACATATATAGTATATATGTACATATGTGGTATATTTATATATCTGTAATATATATTATTTATACTATAAATCGATTATCTTTACATATATTTTATATCTACATAAAAGTGGTAGAATTACTTGTCTCAGAAGAGGAAATTACATGCTTATAGATCAGGCTTAGGGGCAAATTTTTCACTGGAAACAATTTTTACCTTTTGAATTCTTAACCATGTTTGTATTAATTATTAAAAAGTAATTTAAAATTTAATATTTTACCCCAAAATTACAACTTTTTTTTTCTTTATACGGTCTCAGTATGAAATTTGGGCTGGCCTTGTGCTCACTTTTGCAGACTCCAGGCTGGTCTTGAACTCCCAACAAACCTCGTGTTTCAATCTCCTGAGTACTGGGATAATAGGCATGTGCCAGAGCTCTGGTTCTGGGGTGGACTTGCATGCTTAGTGTTCCAGGACGAAAAAGACATTCAGGGCAAGGGACTGAACTTGGGACCTTGCCCTTGCCAGGTAGGTGTTTATGCCGCTGAGCTATCTCCCAAACTCCAATTACAACTTTTGTGTAAAATTTATTCATAAAATAAAAAATAAAATAAAATATATGTGAAATTAATTTATACAAATTTAAAACTTATCTAAAGTAGGTAGGTAACCTTGAAAATATCCAAACCTAATTGTTCTTTTATTAATTTAATTATCATAGGAAAATTTTAGTGGAATAAAAGAAAAAGTCTTAGGCTGAAAACTTGTTTTCTATTAAAATTTATTATAACACTAATGTGACTTTAGACGATTGCGTTGTATTTACCTAGTGGATTTTTTTTTTTTTTTAATTTATGTATTTGGTACAGGGTCTCACCATGCAACTCTGACTTGTGGTGATCCTGTTTTCAGCCTCCCCAGCACTGGTATTATAGGCATGTGCCACTAACCGAGACTTCTTGACTGGCCCAGTGTGCCCCAGAGGTAAGGCCAGCTTGCATGTGGGACCAGGGACCACACCCTGGTCCCTGCTCTTGGCAAAGTAGGCATTTAGTCTGCTGAGCTATCTTGCCAGTCCAAGGGGAAATACTTTAAATGGCATTACTTCCATTCGTTTATTCTGGCATTGGTAGGTTTTTAGAACCTATCAAAAATTGAACCATTGGTCTGCTGGTACTGACATGTCTTTTCTTTGAGGCAGAGGTATATTCTATAAACCAAGAACCAACATAAAGTGCTAGAGCAGGAATTGGCAAATGACAGTGAGGCCAAATCTAGCCTGCTGCCTATTTTCAGTAATGTATAAGCCAAAAATGAGTTTTATATTTTTAGTGGTTAGAAAAAGATCAAAAGACTATTGTGTGACATGTCAATATTATATGAAATTTATTGAAGTTTTATTGGCACTCAGCCTTGATTTTTCATTAATGTACTGATTTTATACTACAAGGATAGAGTTGAATAGATGTGACAGAAACTGTATGTCCCAGAAAGCCTAAAATATTTGCTGTCTAGTCCCTTTGTAGAAAAAGTGTGCTGGCTTTTTTTTTTTTTTTTTAGGATATTTTACTAATCTAAGAAAAGCAGCTGGGTGCATGCCAATAATCCCAGTACTTGACAGGCTGCAGCAGGAGGCTTGCTGCAAATTCAAGGACAACCTGAGCTACAGAGTGAGACTCTGTATCAAAGGCAAAAAAAAAAAAAAAAGCTGAGGTCATTAGGACTAGACATTTTATTTTTTTTAATTTATTATTTTTATTCTTGTTTCAGAACCTTTGTTTATTGGCTCATTTTTATGGCCGACTCAGCCCACCCCGAGGGCAGGGCTGGCACAGCATGTGGCTCCGGGGATTGAACTGTGGTCCCTGAAGCCGCCCAAGCTTCCCCAAGCAGGCGCTTTAGACCACTGAGCCATCCCGCCGGGCCCCAGGACTAGACATTTTAACATCCCCATTTAATTTTGATTTTAGCATAGTGAAGAAACTAGTTTGATTCATAGTTTTTTCATTTACGACTTAAATTCTGGAGACATGCAAAAAACTACTTGAGTTAGCTTTCTTTTTCCTTAACTAAAACCTTACAGCTGTCATCTTAGCATAAAGGAAGGACTAACATATTATTTTGTGCTGGACCACATAATTAATGGACCAGTGCACACATTGATGGGTTTAGATGAAAAGTGACTGAAATCTGAACTATTAGTTTTCCCTTTCTTGTACTTCAAAACTAGTTTGAGTTTTAAACATCAACTGACAGGTGTTTTATCTTTTCTTACATGTCAGATAAAATGGGCCTTCTGACACACAACTCTGGGGTTCTGTCCACTTAAAGAAAAAAAAAAAAATAGCAAGCAAGCAACCCACCTTGCTTTCCCTAAGAATTCCAGAATGGGATCTAAAAAAAAAAAAAAAAAAAAAAAAAAAAAAAAAAAAAAAAAAAAAAAAAAATTCATAATACTTAGGTTGCCTCCATATTCATGTCCTTCAGAAATAAAAAATTAGAATTTCCACTATGAAACACTAAGCATAGAACAGAAGGTGAGCACGGACAGCATTCTACTTGATAGTTCATCATATAATAATTAAAGTATTTGATACTTATCTAAAAGCAAGAGATACAAATTATTATCTTATGAAAATTTAGACAAAATTATTTTATTACTAGTAAAGGTTTTCATCAAGGGAGAAGGAGGGATTAATGGGATTTTTTTTTACTATACTATACTTCTCTGTACAGATTAAATTTTTGATGAGTTCATATTACTTTTATTAAGAGTGATTAAGAACAAATTATTTTATATTTAAAAAAGAATATTTATACTACTAGTAAGGAGTCAGCAATCTATAATATATTTTTTTCACTCTTCATTTAAGCTCAAAATTATGTGGTTGTTAAAATATATGACATGAACTCATTTGTACATTTATTTTAAAATATAGAATTAGGTGTGTCTGATAAAATATAGTATACTTTAAAATAGATTGCTCTATAATTCTAAAGATAATAAAGATATAACAATAATGAAGATCTTAAGTGATGTCCTTGATATTAATATAAATTTTAATTCATTATATAGTATGTTAATAGCATGTTTTAAAATATTGGTTTAAAATTTGCCTCAAAAGCTAATGGTGTGATATTTTGTCCTCAATCAGAAATAGTTGCTGAACTATAATGAAGGCTGAATTTGATAATTGTGATGTTTAAATACATAATTTATATGTATACATAGTTTCATAAATCTTCTTTGCATTGCTCTTTACTATTAGGGCTTAATATTTAATTTTTTTTCAGATGGATGATTTTATGAGCCAAACCATAGGAGCACTTTTTTTTTGAACTTACCTCTAGGCATTAAGGTAAAAGAAGCAGGGATATTATAATATGACTTGTTTAAAAACATCACTATGCTATTTTGAATGACAGTTTACAATTTACAATTAAGGTGTGGCTAATAAAGTCACTGAGGCAGGCATAAGCGTAGGTTTTCCCTTATACACACCCCTGGCTTGTCAGTCACACCTCTCAGGTGCTCTGTTGCACAGGCATGCCAATAACTAAAACCACATTTTACCAGTTTTGTGCCCAAAGGCTTTAAAAAGTCTGTGTAACAATGCCAGTGTTTGAAAACCCAGATTAAAGCTGGTCTTTAGGAAGACTGTCACATCTAAAGACATAAAGCATCCTAATATTTTCTTAATTGATATAATATATTGACATATAAAATTTATAATTTAACAAAATTATTAAAGCTGTGGTTTTTGAGTTTTTGTTTTGCTCATTTCTATTGTTTCTATAAAGTAACTTTTACACATCTATGAAGTGTTAATATGGCTTTAAAAACATGTAAAACTTTCCAGTGGCTCAATCAATAGTATTGTATAGTTTATAGTGAAAACAAAAGAACAAAAACTTAGTTATGTCCACTATATTCCTTTCTCATGCAGCCCCAAATATGGCCTCCCTGATTTTCCTTATTTGTCCATGCATTCTACCTGGTGTCTGGTAACATAATACATAGTTTTAACTAAAGTCACAGATTTGGATTGTAGACTCAAGATTTAAGCCAATAAAAGTTTCATGTGTGTTCTAGCATGCTGTAATTTTAGAAAACTGTTTTAAACCAGCATATTTGAAAGCTGGACATGAGGCTGTTGGAAGTTAACTCTTTGAACACTTTGTGGTATTGGAGTTTGTATATGTGGGGAAAGTAACCAAACACTGAAAAGAAGAGGTTAATCTGACTGAACATACAACTGTATGCTGAATATGAAGAAAGTGGTTTTTGTGACCCTAAATAGCTATAAGAAATGTTTATTTGACATAGACAGTATTGATGCCTCCTAAAGAGAAATGGCATCTACAGTTTAGATGTCTTCTGATGATTATTGTCTATTACTTGGAAAATTAAAAGCATTTACTCTAATCTTTCTGGAATTCTAATAATACTGTAATTCTTTTTTTCTCTGTATTTGAATGTTGAGTGAAATTTGAATGTTTTCAAGTTAAAAAACAAAGAAAGCCTTTTAGCAGTGCTTTCCACCACCATGGATATGAACTGTGGGACAAACAACAAGGTGGGGAAATGAAGACTCATCTTGGTAAGCACATACAACACTCAAGGATTAAATGTCACCCTGGAGAAAAGCGTTTGTTATAAAGACCATAGCAAAGTCCATAATCCTGTACCTAAAGGAATTAGATGTGATCAAAATATGGTGATTATTTAAATTTTAAAATGTTATTACAGCCGGGTGTGGTGGCGTACGCCTGTAATCCCAGCACTTGGGAGGCTGAGGCAGGAGGATCGGTGTGAGTTCAAGACCAGCCTGGGCTACAAAAGTGAGCTCAAGGCCAGCCTGAACTGCATAATGAGACCCTGTCTCAAAAAGACAAAAAAAAAAAAATGTTATTACATTAAATGAGTAATTTCCCTCACTTCCAACCATTAATCTTTCTTACTTCAAATACACTTATCACATTGTTCTTTCCATTTTCTAAAGCAGTTCTCAAGTCTTTGGGTCTTTATGAGATATGATAAAATATGGTGAATACTGCTGCTGAGTGCCATCCAACAGAAAGCTATTACATAAAAGCATTACAATGTGTCCTCTTCCATGTTATTCACTGGATCTGGTACTATGAAACTTCTGGTTCTTCCCTAGTCAAAAAGACAATGAAAGAAAAGAGTTTTGCAGTCTAAGAGACTGAGGCAACCCCAACAGAATGACTAAGGATACAGCAGAGGATTTCCAGAGCTGTTTTGTAAAGTAGAAAGAAGGATGTTTAGAGGATTATTACCAGTGTGTCTTTAAAATAAGTTTTAATTTCAATGTTCACTGTATTTCTAGATCACACCTCATATTAGGAGGCAGTTCAGGTGTAGCAACTCTTGGATTTTCAGGGACTTTCTTTAAGGTACATAAATCACAGGTGTCATATGTTGGATACTAAGTCAGAATTTCAAGGTAGACTTAACATTTTAGCTTTTCTTTTAAATTCATAAATTCAAGTATAGTGGTGGATGACTTTCCTATCTCCTACCCTGCATCTTTTCTCTGTAAGGGACTTGCCTCTAAAGGGTCTTTATTAGTCAAGTGTTACTATATGTTAGTTTATATTTGTTGCTTTCTCCTAGTCATCTTTGTTGATTAAAACTAAATATGTAGCTACAACTTGCAAAATGTTGTACTTCTTTTGAGAATGCTAAGCAGAAAAATAAGGTTAGGAAAATGAGAAATGAAATGATCTATGAATCTCAGGAACATTTAAATATTGCGGATGAGATGTTGGCTGTTCCTTTCAGGACTCCATCTTTTCTCATACTTTTAGAGGAAACTACTTAGGACAGACACTTCTACACTCACAAATGCACTCTTAGGGACTGGTCCAGTGGCAGTACTTGTTGGGAGCTGCTGAAGCAGGAAATTGAATATATGAGGGAGAGCAGGATGAAGCCTTATTGCCTAAAGCAGTCAAGCTACCTCAGTCTTGAGAAAAACATCCTTCCTAGACATCGTGGGCTATTAGTCACTAGGCAACCTTGTGTCTTGCAACTTTGTAAAGGTATAAATAAAGGTTCTTACTACTGTTCTGAGGACTTTTGCCTTGGTCCATCATCTGACCTCAGCCATTATCTCTTTTGTCTTTATTTTCTGAATCCTCTCACCATTTTCTCCTGGGGAGCACAAAGAGACCAACAGATCCCTACTGAATTCATTACAGGCAAGTAACCTTTCCCTAAACAGACTCATAAGGGTTAAAAACTAAGGAAAAAAATCAAAACCTGGGGCCTGGCAGGATGGCTCAGTGGTCTAAAGCGCCTGCTTAGGAAAGCTTATGCAGCTGCAGGGACTGCGGTTTGATCCCCAGCACCACATGCTGCGCCAGCCCTGCCCTCAGGGCAGGCTGAGCCAGCCATAAAAATAAATAAATAAACAAACAAAAGTTCTGAAACAAGAAAAAAAATTAAAAAAAATCAAAACCTTATATATGATTACTCCTGACATGAAAGGTCTACCTTTGGAATCCAGGCTTAAGAACAAGTTAGTTTCTGGTTATAATTCTACCATGTAAGTCAAGCTTCTTTTATGACTGAAACCACCAGAGTTGTGAGGTGCTGGTAAAACAGGAGGTGTGTTTCAGTTGTTTCTTTCTTTTCAAAAAATAAGACACTAGAGAAAATGAAAAATCTCACATACCATGACCATATATCAGGAGTGTGGAAGTAGGGTGCTCTGGTTAGTAAATGCACAGTTTATCCCACCAAGCATCACTTCTAGTGTAGTGGCAATGTAAGTCCTATGTTTCCTCATATGAAAAGCCCTCATAGAGGGTAATATTTTTGGTCAGTATTCTAGGCATAGAAAAAACAGCACATGAGCTAGGTGGTTTATAGAATATGCTACAAGCAGTGCTTGTAGGTGAAGCTTGTAGTACTTAAGTCAGCAATACAACATAGCTACATCTATGGCTGTAATGTGTCTTCTTGCAGGTGTTTTAATCCACTGAGCTATTTGGCTGGCCCTTATCATGGTTTCGATTTATGTAATTTGGTGTGGTTCTCAACAACCACAGGCCTCGCTAGATTCTTAACTGGATCTGTTGATCCTCATTCCCCAACCTTCTTCTTCTCCATTTTTTACAGATTCAAGAGACAGAAAAGGCTAGTTCTTGCCAGGAGCTTTAAAAGTACTTATGGGATCTGATTCCTAATGATTATATTTGACTTACCAGCAGCATTTATCTAAAAAAGTGGGTGCTGCTATGGCCACAAGAAAAACCAAATGTTTTAGCACACTCTGAATCAAAGAAATTGATGAATATAAGAGTATAAATTTCTTTTAATTTAATTAAATAAAATTTGTTGATTATAATAATTTTATAGGTATGGGCATAATGTACCATTCATATTTGGGCAGGAATTACTAAATTCAAGTAACTAAATTAAGTCAACTTATAGACTTTTTATTAATTTTACTAGTAAAATGACAAAAGTGATTGATTAATTTATACCACCAGTGATATAATTGCCCAATTGGACAGTCATACATGTACCACCAGAGATTGAAGCCAGCAAGAATATTAATCTGTTTATATTTAAGATTATTATTTATAAGTGAAAGTTTCTTCCTGTCATTTTGCTGTTTTATTTTTTTGCTCATTTCCACATGTCATTATCTATCTTTATGATTCAGTAGTTTTCCATCATGCTAACATTTCATTCCCTTTTGTATATCTGTTCTTCTAAGTTTTGCATATTGTGTGTTTTCATGATGGCAGTTACTATCCTTTTGTTTCTTGTGTAGAACTACTCTTAAGCATTTCTTATAAAGCTGTGTTGGTTGTGATAATTTCCTTAGTTTCTGCTGACCTGGAATGTCTTCATTAGCTCTTCATTTTTGAGTCGCACTTTTGTTGCATAAGTATTCTTTGTTGGTACTTTTTTCCCTTCACTTTGAATATATCATTATATTCTCTTCTGGCTTAAGTTTCTGCTGAGAATTCTACTGTAAGTCTAATGAGCATTTCCAAATATGCAAAACGATGCCTTTCTCTTGCTACTTTTAGAACTTTCTGTCTTTACTTTTGACATTTTGACTATAATACTCCTTGGTCTAAGTCTTTCTTGAATCTAGTTAGCATCCTTTGAATTTCTTGTAGTTGGATATCCACTCCTCCTTAAAGGTCTGGGAGTTTTTCAGCTATTATTTCATTATCAGTACCTTAACCTTTTTCTTTTGGAATTCCCATAATGCAAATATTTGTTTACTTAATATTTGTTTACTATTTATACAAATCCATAGACTCCCTTTTACTTCTCCTCCCCTCCTCTTTGTGTTCTCTCCCTTCCTTTCCCCAGAAGGCTGCACTAGCAGCAATGATAATGGAGGTTGAATTATCCAGTGTGTAGGGGGGCGATTGGCTGGGAGAGGGGCAGGCTGAGCTCAGAATTGAGTGGCTGTTTGCTTCATCCAGTAGTTCTCACCTGGGCTAAGGACTGCAGGTGTGCTGATGGCTGCAGACCAAATGAGTCTGGTCTCAGCCAGAATGTGCAGGCTCACTGAGATTATCTACTATTCCACCAATAAAAGATTGCTGACTTGCTGGGATAAATTGGTGTAGATCTGGACTCTGTCTCCACACACTGTCTACCAGTGACAGGAGAAACAAAAATGGGAGTCTCTCTCTCTCTCTCTCTCTCTCTCTCTCTCTCTCTCTCTCTCTCTCTCTCTCTCATCTTGTGTAGGGTCTCACATGAGATAAGATCAAACCCTGGTCTCTACGCTTACCACAGCAGGCTCTTAGTCCACTGAGCTAAGTCACCACCACCCCTTTTTTCTATCACTTCCTTTTTGCCTTCCTTCTAATCTTCTGTACCAGTTTCCCAGAAACAGTATGATCCCATTTGTCCTCAACCTTACTTCTGATCTTTTCCTCTTCCACTTTTCTATTTCCTCCTTAACTCACTTTAAATTTAAACTCCTAAAGGCAAATTGACACATTAAGTATTTGTATGGTACATATAATTTTCTGGTTTGGTTCAGATTGTGTTATATAACTACAAATCTAGTTCATATATTTAAAGGTGGAAAATTAATGGGTACCTCAATTTGTTATTTTCTAGGCTATTTGTCATCACAGCTGGTGCTGTAATTTCTGATGGTACTACTTTAGTCAAAAGTGATATCTGTTCTAAACAGCTATTTTTCCTAGTATTCCAAGACAGAGACTGACTAAAGGTCATAGAAAATACTGTAGTACAGTGCCAAAGAACCCAGAGAACCCAGGGCTGGGTCAAACAGGCAGCAACTTCTTATCCCCAACAAATCAAAGAGGTTGGGCCTGTCAACAGACTCAAATTTGGAAACCAATAACACCTGGAAGATATTTTGGGAAAGTAGTCATTTCCTACGGATTTTAAATACTAGCAATAAAGCAATCTACCATAGGCTATTTATAAATATCATTCCAGAAATTAAGAGAGAAGAAAATGAGAAGTAGTAACAACAAAGCAATTGAATGAGGTTCTAGGAAAAAAATCTAATCAGAAATAATTTCTCGGACCCGGCGGGATGGCTCAGTGGTCTAAAGCGCCTGCTTGGGCAAGCTTGGGCGGCTTCAGGGACCGCGGTTTGATCCCTGGCACCACATGCTGCGCCAGCCCTGCCCTCGGGGTGGGCTGAGCTGGCCATAAAAATGAATGAATAAACAAAGGTTCTGAAACAAGAAAATAAATAAATAAATAAATAAATAAATAAATAAATAAATAAAATAATTAAAAAAAAAAAAAGAAATAATTTCTCAGATAACTGCAGAGATGGTGGCCATAATGAAAACCATGCTTAGTGACTTATAGAGCAGATACAAAAGCAGAGTTTAAGAAAATTATGGGGCCAACCAGATAGTTCAGTCAGTGGCTTAAAGCACTTGCTTAGGCAGATGCAGGGCCCAGGGATTCAATTCCCAGGCTGCAGTGCTGGCTCTACCTTTGGGGCTTACTGAGACTGGGTGTGGTGGTGCATGCCTGTAATACCAGTGCTTGGCAGGCTGAAAAACAGAAAAGATCACTAACAGTCTGATTTGTGTGGTGAGATCATGTAGACCTTACACTAAATATATCAAAATAAAGAAAAGAAAATTAAGGAAGCCATGAATGTTTAGCATAGGAATGAAATTGAATCCATAAGGCAGATTCAAGCAGATATCCAGGAGAATACAAATTCAACTGAAAGTATCCACAGAAAGATAAGCTAATGTAGGGACAGAATCTCAGATATAGAAGACAGGCATGTGTTTACTACTCATAAAAAAAATTCTTATAAATAGCAAGGGGTCATGAGAAATCAGTCTAGCAGCTGCTTGACAGGCAAAGAAGAATAACTTAAGATTGATTAGAGTCAGTGAAAAAGCAAGAGGTAGCACAAATAATATAAAAGATTGTGTTCACAGACATCATGCAGAAAACTCCCCTCATATGAAGAAAGAATTTGACGTACATATAATTGAAGGATATAGAATTCCATTTAGCTATGATAAAAACAAACAAACAAAAAACCCAACTATAGGTGGCATATCATAGTCAGAATTTCAGAAATTCAGCACAAGAATACAATATTAAAAGCTGTTAGAGGAAAGAAACAAATAATGTATAAGGAAAGTCCAGCAGAATGATAGCTGACTTCCCAGCACGAACTCTCACGACCTAGAGAGCTTGGAGTAAAGTATTTCAAGTTGTAAGCAAAATAACCTTCAACCCAGATTGATGTACCCCTCAAAACTATCTTTCAAAACTGATACAGAAATAAAGTAAGATACTTCCATGACAAGAAAAATAACTGAGGAAATTCAGTACTACCAGACCAGTACTCCTGTTTCATGGAGTATTGTTTTTAATCCTTTGACTTTTAGTCTCTGAATTCTTTTTTTAACTAAATGGGTTACACTGGGCAGGGAAGATAGCTCAGTGGTCTAAGTACTTGCCTGGCAAGAGCAAGGACCTGAGTTTAATTCCCAGCACCACATGCTGTGCCAGCCTTGGAACCCCAGGTGTGCAGAGCCAGCCACTGAAACCGGATTGGTGGTACATGCCTGTAATTCCAGTGCTTCAGAAGCTGAAATAGGAAGATCACTATGAGTCTGAACTGTGTAGAGAGATCCTGTACCCAATAAATAAATAAATAAATAAATAAATAAATAAATAAATAAATAAATAAATAAACAAAAGAAGGAAGTTCATAGGTGGTCCAGGCATAAGGCATTGATAAACAAAGACCTTTGTGATTTGTAAATGTTGTATTTTGATCTTTAGTTTCAAGGAACATATACTTTGTGAATGAACTTCAGGAAATTAAGGATTTCAGAATTAAGATTCAAATTTTCTCATGAGCCATCCTTTATCTGTCTGCCACTCATATTTTGCTTTATGTATCTGCTTCAGTCTTTTTACTTTGTGACAGCATAGAAGGTAAGTGCACAGCTATTTACCTTATTGCTATATCTAAAAAGCAAACATACAGAGAAGAAGCCACAAAATATAGCATTTATAACTATATAAACATCGTAAATACGTAGAAATAAAATATTCAAGATTTCTATATGGAAATTTAGAATATTAAGAAAAAATTAAAGAAGGCTTAAATAGCATATGTGTGTGT
>PVJA010049669.1:0-13651 GCA_004027025.1 Myocastor coypus
GAAGAAGAAGAAGAAGAAGAAGAAGAAGAAGAAGAAGAAGAAGAAGAAGAAGAAGAAGAAGAAGAAGACCCTCAAAGCTTTTCCAACTGCCAAAAGAATCCATGAGGTCACTTACCAGCCCATATATGTAGCTGATGCTCATCAGAGTGTATTCATTTCCAAGTGGCTGAAAACATTTTCTTTGATTTCAGAGTCTTGATAGCTACCATGGTGAGGAATATCAATGTTGTGACCAACAGTGGATACGTGAAACTATTTTTGCATTTGATCCCACTTACACGACAAGTAAAGTTTATGTCTCTGTATCCCCAACAACTCCACAATTCTCATTTTGCTATGGCCTATCTCCAGGTATAGCAGGGTTTTTGTTAAAATGATGAACCTGGGGTAGTGTAGTAATTTCTCCTCCACTCTTTCTTGGCCTCCAGCAACCAAATGTCCCCTTCAAATTTTTTCCTCTGTTCTTCCAGCAGCATTACATGTTATCCTAGAAGCTCATGTGAAACTGTATTCCTAAACCTTTCTCATACAAATCAACAATGAAAAATCATTGATAATAAGAATCTCTATACCGTCTGGAAACTTGTTCTTGTTAATAATGCATGTTAGAGTGCCTCCCATATCAGGGTTTTTAAAAAATTTTAATTTTAATTTTTTTCGATTTGAGACGTGGTCTCACTATGCAGTTCAGGCTGGCCTTGAGCTTACTTTTATAGCCCAGGCTGGTCTCAAACTTGAACTGATCCTCCAGCCTCAGCCTCTCAAGTGCTAGGATTACAGGTGTGCGCCACCATACCTGGCATATCAGGGTTTTTAGACTGATAATTCTGTTATATTATTTCATTGTTTAGTAACACCATAATTTATTTCGCATTCTTACTAAAGAATATTTAAGTCAGTAGTTCTAAACTAGAGGTGATCTTGCTCCTAGGAAATATTTGTCAATGTCTAGTGACATTTTTGATTATGACTTGGGAGAAAGTGTTACATTTACTTTTGTAAATGCATTTTTAAATAAGTAATTTAAATATTTTAATATTCTAATTGACATTGTTTTACATGTTGAAGTCTCTGGATTTTAGAATATTATATGTTCAGTCGTCTTATTTTTATATAATTATGAAGTTGTTTATTCTGGACTTTTTAGATATATAATAATGTGATCTTCCTATAGCAACTTTCAGTCCTTTCACTCATTTTATTCCTCTTTTATTTTCTCATTTTCTAACTACATAGCAGGTCCCATTAGAATGATGATAAATAATGGTGATAATAAACATGAAAGACTTCTTGTATTATCATTGCTGATTCTGATGGAGGTACTTCTAGCATCAAATATGATCCCAGGCTTTGTGTAATATCTGCACGTACTTGTGCTTATATGCACAGAGTCTTACTGAGGACATATGTTAAGGGTTTATTTTGAAGAGATGTTGCTTCATATTGAATGCCTTTTTGACATATATGGAAATGATCACATTGGCCTATTAATATATTTGATTTAATATTAAAGACTTTCTAACATTGACCATCTTGGCACTTCCAGAATACACACTGCTTGCTGGCATAGTAATTTATCATAGATTATTGTGTTCTGTATGCAAATGTTTTGTTTTTGATTTTTGCATTAATATTGATATGTAAAGATGATTACTAGCTTTAAGTTTTGTTTAGTGTACATGTGTGTGTGTGTTACTGATAACCTTCCCCCAGGAAAAGAATTTGGAGACATTTTAGGTTTGAAATTTCCTGAGACATTATCAATATAAAATGTACTTATTTGGGGGTTGTCATAGTTAGGTGGATTTTTGACAAGTGTTCAGACTTCTACGGTATTATTCCATAAAATTTTCAATATTTTTAATCAAAATTTCTAATTTATAAGTATGAATAAACTATTAATAAAAAATTTGTGCATTGTAACTGATTTTAAAAATTTATTTCATAATATTGAAAAAGTAGTCTCATAGACTTCCTAATTTCTCTTATGGTTACACTATCATCTAACTTGCATGATTAAACTCTCCTCCCTATTCTTATCATATTTATTTATTCCTATCCTCACTACTGCTTCCTTCTGGTTTGTTTAACCATAGCATTAAATATTTTTTCAACCATTTTGAATTGGAAACAACTGTTTTGAGGTATTATTTGGTAAAACTGTAAAGATTTAGTATCATACAATTGCCAAGTATAGTATTAAAGGGTATATATTTCCCCTGATACAGAGATATTTACTTTTATTTTTCTAAGGTTGCTAAACTTAATTTGGTGACACAAGAGTTTAGAGCAGTTTTATTGCAGGTAGAAATGGATTTGGTACCATCTTTACTGTGTTTACTAATATTTTACTATTTTCATTGTTTCTGTATTACTCCTAATTTTATAGTTTAATTATGAATTGTGGACATTATATGGCCATTTATTGTCATTATTGCATGCCAACCAAATAGAAAATATGTTTTATCTTTTTTTGGACTGTGATGTTTTATTTGTACCAATTAAATCTACTTCACTGGATTTGTTTTGCATAATGTATAATGATGTTACCTACAAAATTTTCAGATTTATTTCTTTTTGATAATTTTGTTCAATTTAGTTCACTTTCAACTATTTTCTTCTCATCTTCTATAACCCAAAAGAAGTCCCATATTTCTATTGTTGTCCATTTTTCTTCTTGATTTCTTATATTTTGTTTTTTGAGTATTGGTATCACAGTTAATGTTATTTAATCATAAATACTGAAAATATGCTATTGCTGGTAACAATTGAGATGATAAAGACCACTTCTTTGATTTGCATAATGCCTGCTTACCCAATTCTCTTTCATTCTTTTCTTTAATTCCTATTTTTATAAATAGGACCTTTGTAGGGGTCTGCAATGGTTCCTCTGAAGTAATACTCAATTCTGAAGAAGTTGCATATTTTCTGCACAAAGTTCATGTCGGAGAAGAGTCAGAATTATTTTCTAGGAATTTTCTCCCTGATTCAGTGTAGTGCTTTGTAATACAGACTTGTGCATGCAATCAAGCTTCTTTGCATCTCCTATTCCCAAGTCACCCAAATCAGTCACTGTGAACATATCTAACCTGACAGAGTCTCTTGCACCATGGATAAATGTCTTCAGAAAATGTAATTATAGAAAACACTTGCCAGCATGTATTTGTTCTAAGCACTGTTCTGTGTGCTTTACAAACATGAGCTTACTTAAGAAGGAATTCCCTATGGGTTATGTACTGCATTCATCTGCGTTTTATAGATACTAAAATGGAGATAGTGACATTTAATGACTTGTCTGTGAGTACACACCTAGAAAGCATGGTCAAAATTCAAGTTCAGACAAGTGTGCTCTAGAGTATGCAATCTTCACTACTTAAGATGACAAAGATTCTCTCACTACCCAAAAAGGGAGCTCTGAGCCACATTCTCAAAGTTGTCCTATGACAACTCAAACAAACACTAGCAGTCCAAGGCCATATGTCTAGAATGATCCTAGCCCCTCTTAATATGCACGTTTATGAAAACACGAGGCTGCCAAATGAATTGACTCTTTGTTTAGCAGACCCCTGAACATGAGGTGCCTGTGAAGGGTAGGAGCTGGTTAACACCTCCCCCAGATAGGTTTCCCAGGGAGCAGTCCCCCAACTGTGCTGGGCTTCCACTCCACTGCTCCCCCACTCTTTCTTAAAATGCTCAGTCACCAGTCATATGTGTATGCATCAAATGTGAGTTTATTTCACACTGGACTTTTGTCCTTACTGAAATAAACATTACTTGTTAGAATTTGTCCTTACCACCCTAACTAGTGACCAGTTTTGTTTTCTTTGGCAATGACTTGTTAGTCCTCATATAATTTCAGTTATTTCTCTCTCCTTAGTGCCAAACCCAACCCAGAAAACCCCCTAGCCCTGATAAGTCCCAGCTATTGCAGCCGGTTCCTGTGTTTCCAAGCATGGGCCATGGCCTTGTCTTCTTCTAGGAGGGTTTGAAATTGTTCCACAGAAAATAGCATTCAAGTTTGTTGTGGAGGAATATTTTGCAGCCTAAGTTACTTGAGGGATATTGTTCTAAGTTTTTGGTAAGGGATTTAACATGAGGCATGGCAGAAAATCTAGAGAAGAAGCCATGTGCAGTTCTTTTTATCCCCCAAAATTAACCATCAAGGGTGATGGATAGAGTTCTTGAAATACATAGGAGGAGAGGAAAATATCCTTATTAATTAACTCTCTGGGCTTGGTAAAGGAGATAAAGGCATTGTGCCAGTGTAGTACAGTTTACTTAGTAAAACAGAACACTTTTTCTAGAAATATAAAGATATTATATCTCCACCCATCAGAGAAAAGTAAAAACACTTAAATACTAGGAAAATATGTAATATTTATTTATGAAGCTATTTTGCAGCATATAAACAAGGATAAATATGGAAACACCTATCATTTAAGTTGGTCATAAGAGGCTCACTGCTGTCCTAAGTACACGAATATCACATGTGGAATTCTTAGCATCTATTACTTCACGTGTTTGTCTATCTGTCTGCTCATCATTGATTGATCTGCTCTTGAGCTAAGCGAGGTAGATAGAAACATGAATGGAGGAGAAGGGGATGCTCTTTCAAATTAGCTTCCCCAAGATATTATGAACTTCTACGCTTGAACCCAAATGCTCCAAGTTTGCTTTGCTATGCTTTGGCTGAAGGATGACACCCCCAAAGATTTACATCTTCAGATGTGAGCTTTGAGCAAGGTGATTAGATCATGGAGCAGTGTAAGTTCACAGCAACATATGCTGGTGGGAGGCATCGTACTGCTGGAGGGCGTGGATAACTGGAAGCATAGCCTGGGAAGGCCTATGTGTCCGCAGCCCCTTCCCCTGCCTCTGGCTCTGCCCCTGCTCCCTACGTCCTTGTTATCATGAGATTGCCTCTCTGTTCTGCCGTCACCTTTCATCTATGGTATTTCTTATAAGGGCAAGCTGACCATGAATTGAAACTTTTGAAGCTGTGAGCCAAGAAGAAACCTGTCTTCCTTTAAGTTACTGGTGTGAGGTATATTGTCTCAGCCAAAGAAAGCTGACTACTACAAGCCTTCAAAAAAACACAATATGCCTGTATTCAGGCAGAATTTTAAAGGCAATTAGTACTCAACCTGTCATTAACTTCTTAATGCAGCACTGAGGTCCTGTTTATTGTTGTCTCCCACCAACACCACATCACATGATGGACATAGGAGACCAACACCTAGTGTCATGATACACATACTAGACCCTCAATGAGTATTTGTTGAAAGAAAGATGTGGGAGTGTATAAAGCTGTGTATGTATATATGTATATATACATTTATTGTGCTGTATGTCAAATATACTAATTTGAGTAAGGAATAACTATGTTAGGAGCACTGCTATGATAAATCACAGTTATATTACAATAAAGGAACACTGTGTCTCTACAAGGCCAGGCAAGGTAACATCCATCTATATGTCATGGTGACAGTATACATTTTTTTTTTTGTAAATTAGTTATTTATCATGTTCAAAGAAGCCAAATATTTTCTTATTCTCCCAGAAATTATCCAACACTAATTTTTTAAAATTTTTTTTCTCCAGTAACACCTTTTTTTAATATTTATTTATTTTTTTCTTGTTTCAGAACCTTTATTTGTTTATTCACTCATTTTTATGGCCGGCTCAGCCCGCCCCAAGGGCAGGGCTGGTGCAGCATGTGGTGCCGGGGATCGAACCGCGGTCCCTGAAGCCGCCCAAGCTTTCCCAAGCAAGCGCTTTAGACCACTGAGCCATCCTGCCGGGCCCCTCCAACACTATTTTCTATAAATGCTTTGACTCTATTAAAATATTAATCAGCCCAAAGTGCCATAATTCTCTGGAAACCAATTGAAATAGGCTGTCAGCAAGGTGAGAAGACACGTTGTCTTATTCAAGTGCTCTAGACAGCAGTGTGAGCTAGCAGTGGCCCTCTTAAAGCCACTGCTACGAAGTACCTCATTAAAAGCATCAGCCTAAAACAACATTGAAGAATATAGCGTCTTCCCTATTCAGTCCTTATTACAATATTTTTTTTTTGTTTTTAACTTTAAAATATATTGCAGTGAAAATTCTTGGTTGGAATAAAACAAGAAAGGTAAAATAAAATACAGCAAGCACTGGAGAGACTTACAAAACAATAAGTGGAAGCTTCAAACAGTGGACATAAAGTTAAGTTTCATGAACATGTTAGTCAGCATCTTGGAAGGCCAGAGCCAAGTTCATGGTCTCTAGCTTTCTCTTTCTTTTTTCTCCTTATTTCCCTTTTTTCTCCTCAGTTCATATCCCCACCTCCCACTCTTTGGTGTGGATGCTTTGATGGAATTTGACTTTCCAATCTAGTTGATTCTTTGGGAGTCAAGGACTATGTTAGTTATCTTTCTGTCACTATAGTAAAGTGCCTGGTCACAGCTGACTTATAAAGAGCAAAGGTGTCCACTATTTGGAAGTTCCAGGCTGTGACTGGCTGATCCCATTGATTTGGGGTTGTGGTTAGAAAGCACATCATGGCAGTAAGGCATAATGGAACAAAACTGTTTCCTAATGTGCAAGAAACAGGTGAAAGGGAAGGGGCTGGACTCCCGGTGTCCCCATTATTTCTCACTAAGCCCTGCCTCTCAGAGGCACCCACCTCACGATGGCATCATTCTGAGTGCCAAGCCTATAACAAACCCAAAAGGCTTAAAGTATTGGAAATAAACAACCCTGGTTCAAATTGCTACAACTACACAGTGTAAACTAGGCATGGCTTCATACATGTGAGCCTATAATTCTAGTCCTCTGGAAGGCTGAGGCAGGAGGGTTGCAAATTTGATCCCAGTCTGAGCAGCTTTGTGACATAAAGGTTCTGTCTCAAAATAAAATAAAGACTTAGGGTTTAGCTCAGTGTGAAGGCTCAGTTTCATTATTCAGAACTAATGAATAATAAAATAAAATAGATTACACTGTATAAATACAGGCGTTTGGCCTGGGCCGGGATTGCGACATGGTAGCAGTGAGCAGAACTCAGAAAGCGAATTCCCTTCTAAGACTAGCCCGTGAGCCTCAGCCTTCCAGAGGGTTGAAATGTGTGTGGAATTCAGGATCCCTCTTATTTTATCCTACTCTTTATTTATTCATTTTTAGTAAATGCTTTTTGATGACCTACTATGAGCCATGTATGCTATGGGGAAGTTTTTTTTTTTAATCTTCTTTGTTCAGTAGGTGATTTTGTTTTGATTCTGACATATTAAGATATTCTGACATATCTTTTAATATCAAATGAAAACAACCAGAGAAAATTATTACGTTTTTGAAATGTTTTCTTCAAACTCAAATTTTGTCATTTGACAAAATCAGTACGATAGAAGAAAGATTCAGCATCTAAGAACATCAGGCCTCAAGCTCAGAATAACAATTCATTAAACTAAATGTGTAAATTTAGGGAAGTCAGTTAAATATTCTTTCTCATCTCAAAGTTGGGATAAATGACATTTGTTTGTACATATGTTACACAGAGTTCTTATAAGATGGTGGTAAAGACTTAGGTGTCCTTTAGAAACAGTGTTGTGAAATTTATTTCTGCTGCAATGTTACTGCCTTTTTTCTTTCTTAATGCATTTAGTACAGAGTCTACATGGTCTCACTACATGGATTGGGTTAGTTAGTGATCCTCCTGTTCTCAGTCTCCCAAGGGCTGAGATTACAGGCATTCACCACCATGCCCAATCTAAAGTTACATCTTTATTTTTTTTTTATTTTATTTTTTTCAGAACTTTTATTTGTCCGTTTATTCATTTTCATGGCCGGCTCAGCCTGCCCTAAGGGCAGGGCTGGTACAGCATGTGGTGCCAGGGATCGAACCTCAGTCCCTGCAGCCACCCAAGCCTTCCTAAGCAGGTGCTTTAGACCACTGAGCCATCCCACCCGGCCCTAAAGTTACATCTTTAAACAGCTTTAAAATACATCAAAGCGGTTTAAATTTTGGGGAAATTCCAAGTATGCCTTGCACTCATTGCTTTTAACACTCAGAAATAGGTGAGTTAGAATTTTATTTTTTCTTAATTTAATGCTTCTCATGTCTAATATAATAAATCTATAAATACATATATTAGTTGATATTTTGAATGCTTGAATAAGGAAAAAGTACAGGGGTGTCTTAAAGAAGATGCACAGTTCATTTTTGCCAAAGTGGATGCATTAACATTTGCAAAACTGCTTCAACCAAACTTACAATAGTCTTGATTATATTTCTAACATTTTTGCTTAGTTATGATGAGATCCTTTCAATACTGAAGAAGCACATAGCCCTTCTGTATGTAAAAATACCAGCATTTTCCAAGTCCAAAGAAAAATCAATTTCACAGCAGGTCAAAGACATTGAAATAAGATCAGAGCACTTACTTATCTTCAGTGATAAAACTCCTTGGATATCTGTCACTCAGGAATAAAGAACATGATCCAAGAATTAAACTAACTTTTGTTTTCAGTCAGACAAATCAGTATATTACTCTCTACTTTGTTTTTGTCCTATCTGGAATATTTTCCCTCCACTTCTGTACCTCTCTCAGTCTTACCCTTCTCTGCCTTGAGACAGATGCTTCAGCCAGTGAGGGTCAGTCTCTTCCTGTGCTTGTCAACATTCTTCTTGCTGGGATAAAACATCCACCACTTGCAATTTAAAGGGGACAGGTTTATCTTGTATAATGGTTTCCAGAGGCTTCAGTCTGTGCTCACATCCTGGCAGCCAGAAAGCAAAGACAGAAGCCTCTGGGCACAACAAAAGCCTCTGCTCAGTCATACCCTCAGGAACCCATTTCTACAGAAATATAGATATGAGACAAAAGTCTAGTGTTCTGAGGGATCCGGGAGCAATAAGCAGAGCCAGAGAACTGTTGTCTCTTGTAAATTCTGCAAAGCTGGGATTCACGACTGCAGATTGCAGCTTCTCCTGCTGGCTCCATTTGTTCTTTTGTCCATTGCTTGGGATGTGAATGGCTAGCATTATGTAAACTTAGTGTTAGGTAAATGCCTGAAGTCAGCAGAGTAGTTGTGTTCAACAAAGTAGTCAGGCACCTTCCTTAGCCTGTCTTTTTTTTTTTTTTTTTTTTTTATTCTTGTTTCAGAACCTTTGTTTATTGACTCATTTTTATGGCCGACTCAGCCCGCCCCGAGGGCAGGGCTGGCGCAGCATGTGGTGCCTGGGATTGAACTGTGGTCCCTGAAGCCACCCAAGCTTCCCCAAGCAGGCGCTTTAGACCACTGAGCCATCCCACCAGGGCCCCCTTAGCCTGTCTTTAGCCCCCAGTAAATGTGAGATGTTTCTGTGGCTTTGGGCTCACCTAGAGAGAGACTAATCTCAGTGAGACCACTGAAGCTATATTCATCGCGTCTTCTCGTTTCATTTGGCACTGACTCATAACATACAACACCCCTCAAACCGGCCTCTACTTCCTCGCTGCACAGGTGACCATGATTTCATGGTCATAGTGAGGCCGTGAACACCGTGTAGACCCTTCCCTAAAAATACAAAAAAGAAAAAAAAAAAAAGATGTTTGTTTTCTTCTACGTCAGGCAACCCTGCCTTCAAATCTCTTTCCACTTGCCCATTCTTGTGTGTGTGTGTGTGTGTGTGTGTGTGCGCGCGTGTGTGCATGCGCGCGCGCGTGCCTTTTGGATAGCTAGAGCACCATTCCATTTACAAACTAGTTCCGCCTTGAAATCAGAGCCCTGAAAGGAGAGACCTTGAAATCAGCCTTTGCTAATTCCAAAGCCTTTGCTTTTCTGTCTTCCCAGGAAGACAGAAAACATCTTTCAGAGCTTCATGTCAGAGCTCAGAAAGAGCTGGGCAAAGCCCTTCAGCATACGAGTTATGGTTTGTGTGTCTGTGTCTTCCCAAGGCCTCATACAGTCATAGGTGGGGCTTTTCCAGAGGTGGCTGAATCTAGAGTGTGTCCAACTCATGATGCAACGCTAAATGAATATCAGTCCATTGACGAGCCCGGAACTGCTTCTCCTCTGTGGTCTATTGGCTGAGTCACAGGGCCTTGGAGCCAGCGCATTATGACTGAAACCTCTGCAAACCATGAGCTAACTCAGCACTTTCTCCTTTAACTTTGGGTGTTGGATATTTCGTCTCAGCAATGAGAAAAGTAACTAATTCTCTTGGGCTCTTTCCCCAGGAGAGGGAAACATTTACTCTGCCAAGATATTTCATTTAACTTTGGCTCTTTTGCCAGGATCAGTTAATGTCAGGAGAATAGAAAGCAGGTCAAGTTTATAACTCACATCTCCCAGATGGGAATTCATTAAGATTAAAAACATGAACTAGGAAAAAATGGTTTTGTAAAGCAATAGAATTAAAGCAAATTAATATATCCATCCCCTGCTTCTGTCCCTTGACCCCAAATCTGTGGAGCGTAGCTTACTGCCCCTTGCATCTTGCATGTCCCTGACGTGGGGTGATTTAAGTAGAAGTTTGTCACTTCTGAAAATGTAAGGGCTGGTCAGGTAGCTCAGTGAACTTAAGCACCTGCTTAGGCAGAGAGCAGCTGCTGTGGTTCGATCCCTGGTGAGTCGTGCTGGCCCTGCCCGCGGTGCGCCCTGAGACTGGAATTGAGACTGGGCGTGGTGGCACATGCCTGTAATCCCAGTGCTTCGGAGGCTGGAAACAAGAGAATCAGAGAATCACTACTGGCCTAGTATATATATATATATATATATATATATATATATATATATATATATACATATATACTTTGCTGATGTTTATCAAAGTGAGGTTTGAGGACTGCTTGTATCAGCACTTCCAGGAACTTTCTCAATACAGACTCCTGGGTCCTGCCAATGTGGACAAATAAAAGGCTCTGAGTAAAGTCTGAGAATGTTCATTTTAATCAGCTTTGACTTATTCATGTAGACTTAGTCCCCCTACCCCGGAAAAAATCCCTTTTCAGGCAGTTGCCTTTGTTTTTAAGGGCATCTGGAGATGGTGTATCCTCCTGAAAGACCAGGAAACCTGAGCTCAACGAATCTCCTTACCCTGAACCCACCGTTGCAGACAGCAGCCCAAACAGGGACTCACAGTGACTAATGCCCAAAATGAGGTTTCATATATCTCTGTATTTTGCCATTTTAATGTTCAAAAGCCCTTTGTTACCAGTAACACTGTGGACAATGTTACTGTTATGGTTTGTGTGCATTTGTCCTCCCCACGAAGCCTCATGCAGCCACTGAAGTGCAGTTCTACAGTTTGTGATTAATTCATGATCCAAGGCTGCGATTACGGGTCTGAGTACTGCTGGGATCATGGTTGTGAGTGCTCCACCCAGCCTGGGGTGGATAGGCTGAGTGTAACACAAGGGGGACAGAAAGACAGACTTGCTCTCTGCAGCCTTCGTTGGTGTTGCTCTTCCATTTTGCTCCTCCTGTTTTGCTGCCTTCTGCTGCCATGAACTGTTCCCCTCTGCCAGGTGTCACTGCCTTGGAGCCAGTTGAGTATTGACTAAAGCCTCCACTAACTGTGAGCTAAAGAAACCTTTCCTTCCTTGATTTTGGATGTTGGATATTTGTCCCAGCAATAAGAGAAGAATAACCAGTACAGTTACTATTTCACAGATGTTCCAAGACCTGTGGAGCATGACTTATTTTCACTCCTGGAGTCCTGGAGTGGTCTCAGCAATCAATACGGCCAAAACAGTAGGAGTAAATAACATGGCATTAAAGAAGTCTGCTTAATGTAGTGTAGACAATAATTCAGTGAGGGATTCAACACCATAAAGCCAGTCCTTCCATAGCCAGGCAGATATTGGAAATCACCCTTGAGATTCTTTTTTCACTGAGGCAATCCCTGAGCATCCCATGATCCCACCCTATCCTGAAGCAGCAAGGAAAAGCAGCAGAGCTGATGGAAGGAATTAGGAGTCACGGACACCTGCTCCCACAGGCTCACACTTGCCAGGCCAGGTGGAAGACAAGACCCAGGCTTGGCATTAAGGAACTAAAAGAAGAATTTCTTGGCATGTAAAGCACAAGTGAATCCACATGGCTATAGTCCACAGGTGGACTATATGATGGGCTTTACTGGAATACCAGTGGTTTACTTAAGGAGAGTGGCAAGACTGGGAAATAGAGCAGTAACATAGGCAATGCCAACTAGTCACTTTGGTTGCCTCAAGGGGCTGGAGTAACATCCATGAAAATGACATAAAATCCCCTGGCAAATTATAAGTACATGTGTGATATTTTAATGTTTTGCATTTCAAGCTTTGTGTAGGCATTTTGTGTGTGCTTGTAGATATGACTGCTGTAGCAACTGCCAGTGAGATGGAGCTCCCTTCTCAGCCAGCCAGCTGCTGTCTGTTTTTCACGGACTGATCATCAGGATCTGTCCTATGATAGACAGAACTCACAGTGTCTGTGCCAAGACTTCATTTGAAACCAAATGGAAAAGAACCAAATACCTAGTAAAAATCCAGGTGTTTCTGGAATTACATTGGTATCACCTTTATCATCAGAGTGACGGAAACTTGAGATCAGTGTCTCATGAAAACATCAGATGTTGGATCCGAAAACATGGTCAGTCTGTAAAAACTAATCCAATGGGAGCAATTTAAGTAGACTTTTAAAAGTTATCCACAGATGGCATAAAAAGCAGAGAGACTAGTGCAATCTTTATGGGTAATTTCTATTGTGCAATTAGTATACATCATTATTTACCATGAAATACATCAAAGGACATACAGCTCTCAAATAAGTACACTCAGTGATTGGCACACTGATTCTTAAAATAGTCACACTCAGAGTGCCTGCCTGCTTAACTACCAAACTGCATTTATCCATTGTATCATAAATGAAAATGATAGGGACTTCAGAGTTAATTCTGAAAAGATTCACACAGTGTGGCTACCCTGATGCTGTTGGTGATGCTTTTTGCGAATTGACATTCACCTGTAGGCAAATGTAATCAACCATTATTAAGCAGATATCAAGGGCCCAGAATCATATTATCTTCAGTGGCTTTATGCTGAATGCAGTATTAGGAATGCTCACACATACACTCAAATAGAGCTTTTTTTCTTTTTTCTTGTTCTTTTCTTTTTGTGCGGAACCAGGAACTGAACTCAGGACCTTGCACTTGCCAGGCAGGCACTTGTGACCCTGAGCTATCTCCCTAGGTCCTCAAATAGAAAATTTAAAATGGGCAATTTCATCATGAACCATAGCAACAAAATTGCAAAAAGGAAAGTAAGCTCTAAAAGACCCCCAACAATTTCTTAATAAATCAAAGCCTTTATATTAAGAATTAACAAAAATAAAGTCATAAAAAAATAAGATCTGACCATCTTTGGCTCCTGTTTCATCAGACCTGTCACCTGATTGTGGTTTTGATCCTTCTTTTATTTCCAGGAGTTGCCAGTGAAAGCAGCAGTGTGGGCCTTTGTATTTGGTTTGGGTGGGCACGGGTCCTGAGATTGCCTCCTACTCCTTGTTGTTATCATTTTGTATGGAAGCGACCTCTGCACTTTGGTGGTGTTATGCTGTGTCTATGGGTGTTTGGTCTGGAGACTCCAAGGTGGTTCTTCTACAGAGGTTCCTGACTCTTGTGTTGGGGCTCTGGCTGCTAGCTTTTGTGAAT
>PVJA010049670.1:0-13642 GCA_004027025.1 Myocastor coypus
TAATAATAATAATAATAATAATAATAATAATAATGATAAATAAACTAGTATACTAAGTTAAAAACCTTTGTATAATAAGGAAATGTTCCATACCTGAGTATTTAATGCAGTAGCTGCATATGGCTAGGAGCAATTAAAATGTGCCTAGTGGAAATGAGGAACTAAATTTTAAACTACAGCTAATTGTAACTCATCAGAATATAAACAGTCACACTTGGCTAGACTTACTTACCTTGGAGGTACTGCCATAGGGAATTATAGTTAAGTATCTGTACCTTAAATTTTCATGTAAATAATAAAAAGTCCTGTAGATAGGCATACACACTGATGTGCCTAAACTTTGAAAACATTCTTGGTGTACTTTATGAGGACTATAAGATAACATAAAAATATTGTTGTATTTATGAAACTTAATTTTCCATCCAGTATTCACCACCTAGCAAGGACTGAATGTGATTTCCCATATTGACTCTCCTATAATTTCTTCAGGAATTTCTAAAAATGTAGATGTTTGAATCGTATCCTTAAGAGTCCTGGTTTAGTCAGACTGGGTTGATGTTTGAATACAGAAATTAGTAGAAGTTACTCAGCTGAGTCTAAGACAGAGCCAGAGTTGGATGCCACTAAATCACAAAGAAAACTAAAAACTTAAGAAAGCACTGGTACAGTATGCAACTTAAGACATTTCTTGGCTAGTAGGTGAACAGTGCCATTAGACAACCCAACCTGAAGTAAAAATTCTGAGTCTAAGTATGAGCTACACATTCTAGACATTCAGGAATGACCTGATATTGCAATTATTGTTAGTTTTAAAAAAGAGATTAGCAAAGGAAACTAGATAGCATTGAGCATCAGCTTGCACTTGCTCTTTCTGCACATACAATATCATTTAATTTCATCCTCAAAATATCTTAGAGATAGTTACTATTACAGTACTTAGAGAAAAGTATACTTAAAGGTATTCTCCAGGGGTCCCGTGAAATAGCTCAGCAGAAAAAGCACCTGAAGCAGGCGCAGGGGCCAGGGCTTGCATCCTCAGCCTGACAGGTGCACTGAGACAGGCAACTGAGACTGTGTGTAGTGGTGCACACCTGTAATCCCAGCTCTTGGGAAGCCATAAACAGGGGAATCACTATGAGTCAGGTCTAGTAGTAAGACCCTGAATGACCTATAGCTCCTTCCCTAAAATACAAAAAAAGAAGGTGTTTTCTAGGATTTTGTAACCTTTGTCAGTGAAGTCCTTTATACTCTATGATGCAGAAAGATCCTCTTGAAGAATTTTACAACTTGCAAGTGTGAAAACATAACAAAAAAGCAAAAAGTTTCAATGGTGGAATACAAGGTAAGGAAAACAAGTTAAACAAGTACGGTAACCAGTCCCCACTTCCATACTTTCTAGAACTTTGGGGAAAGAGTTGCTTAAGAGCAACTTAAGAGTTGCTGGGTTTTGTATGCAAAGAAATTAAACATTACGTCTCCTACTGCTTTCCAAACTATCAGCAACACTGTAGTCACACATTTAGGAATGGAATGAGACAGATGTGAACTGAGTAGATATTAGGAAAAATCAAAGCAGAGAAGGATCTTAAAGATGTTTTCATTTTTTTCCCCAAATGCTAAGATAACTGAAACTCCTTCCCCCAAGACAGTTTACAGATTACAGGGCATTTTTTTTTTTTTTAAATTTATTTTCCTGCATGGTGGGCCGAGACAGCGTACCCAGCATGTGGGGCTGGGGATTGAACTCAGCTCTTTGTACTTGCCAGGTCGGTGCTTACGCCTCTGAAGTCTCTCTCTGGGCCCTATAGATTACAGTTTTGACATTACACATATATGTAATGACTGTGGAATTTATACTGTAATTTCAGTCATTAAAAGTTGTGCAGTAATTTACTGATTAGAAGCTATCTTTTAAAATTCCAGTTCCTGAACTATTTGACTCATCTGACTTTCCAAATTGAGAAAATTTTTTAGAAAAGGGGAGTGGTTGCAGAGCAAAGGATACTACCTGCCACCAGCACTGATCTCTCTTGAGACAATAGTATTTTCTTTCTCAGGTCCCTACCTTAAGTGATATAAATTCAGATAAGCCATACCTATTTACAACAGAAGCCCATAGGACAATACCATCAACTTACTACTCAAATGAATGGCACACATTTTCATAAAATATATTCCAAAACAAGAGTGTTTTACAAGTAGCAACAACCAAGTTCTCATCACACTGGCTTGGACTATGGTTGTGTTTCATTTTGATTTCAAATGATATTAATTATAGTAGCAACTATACTATAAAAAATGTTGTAATTTTTTTTTTTTTTTTCTTTTTGAGACAGGGTCTCGCTATGCAGTTCAGGCTGGCCTTGAGTACACTTTCATAGCCCAGGCTGGTCTCGAACTCGCACCGATCCTCCTGCCTCAGCCTCCCGAGTGCTGGGATTACAGGCGTGCGCCACCACGTCCGGCTGTAATTTATTTTAAAATTACACACTTGATCAGAGGAGGAGGAAGAGAAAGGTATCCTTGTTTGTCCCCTACAGTCCTTTCCTCCAATATCTTAGTGGCTGGGCAAGAAAATGAGCTGGAAAAATACACATCCAACTAAGAAGGAAGAAGCCAGAATGGTTCACCATACAATCTATAACTTATTAAAGATAAGACAAAACAATATTTGCTTTTAATAATAAAGAATACACATTTTTCATTCAAAGATGGACATCTATAATCTAAAACATTAAGATAGCCAATTCTCTCACATTCAGACCCCACATTTAGCAAGCATCCCTCAAGCCTGAATGGTGGAACACGCCTCTAATCCCTGCACTCTGGGAAGCTGAGGCAGGATGGAAGGATCAGGCCCTGCCTGGGCAACTGAGGTGGAGAGATAACACATTGTTAAGGACTTGGGTTTAGTCCTCAGAACCCTCCCATCAGGCTAACTTAAGTTTTATATTTTGACCCCACATTCAGTAGCTTTAAAATTTGTCCTTCAAATTGATATTTTTTAAAATGGGGTTGTGTATATTCGAGAGTGTGCGTGTCATTTGTAATAGAAAACTCAACACTCATTTATATTATTGGATAATTGAAAAAAAGAAGACAAAGAAAAAAAGTAGCAAATTTTGCGGGTTGCCGAGATAGCTCAGTGGTCTAAAGCGTTTGCTTAGGCAAGCTTAGGCAAGTGCACAGGAACTGTGGTTCGATCCCTAGCCTCATGTGACACGGGTCAAGCCCTGCCACCTGGGTGGGCTAAGGTGCCATGCCCCCAAAAAGAAGACAAAGAAAAAGTGGCTAATTGCCTTCAAAAACATAAGTATACTACAAAAAAATTTCCTGGAACAAACGTGAATGCAAAGATAAACTTACATAATGATAAAGGAAGTCATAGCTCTCTAAGAGTAAAATGAAAGACACTAAAATTAGTTCTTAACAATTAATCCTAAATATTTTTCTCTTTGTAAAATTTCAGCTTTCATCCCATCCTCTCCCTATACATACTCCCCCACGAGTCATGTTGAATACCAGAGTTACAGCACAATGTTATAAAAGAAATTACAATAAATTTAGAACTGGATGATAAACTAGTGACTGCCCCTCTATGAACATACTTAAGAGTACGGATAAACTCGGTAAAACATTCTCATGATATTAAAACAAGAAATAATTTGTATATGGGTTCGGTCTTCAGCACCAAAATAGCAAAAAATCTTCCTGTAAGAAATAATTCGTACATAGCACCACCACAAGCAGCAGATGAGCATGAAACAAGTTTTCACCTGGTCCCTGCCAATTCAACCATCAAAAAACTGGGCAAACGCCAACGCCTGTTTCATTATATTGCACTCCTATTCTTTTTTCCATCCTTTACTAAACTACATATGCAGATTTTAAAATCTTGTTCATTGGTTACCAGTGTCCTCCGACCCTCATTTGTCCTACATTTTAGGTCCCGCCTTGAAAACAAACCTACTTGTCCCATTTTCTGAGAAGTAAACTCAGCTCCAGGGAGCTGCCTATGAAGTCACCGCGTTTGTTATTTCAAAGATGCAATTACATGAAAATGACACACGGCCCTCAAAGATGAGCTGGAAAGGTACGGCGGTGTGGGTCACAGAAGTGTGAGTGCAATGAAAACCGCACGGCTGCAAATCCTTTGGGCGCAGTATCTTGTCTCCACCCTCCCTTCTCACATGCAGTTCAACAGATTCGTCAGAACTGTCCTGACTCGAATTCAACCCAGCTTTGCATCAAGCCCTAGGCACAGGGTCGGAGAGACTGGCCGAGCGAAGGTACTTCAGCAGGGAAAGCAGCCGAGCTCGCATCTAGCGGGGTCCCCTCGACCTGTCCCAACGCCCTTCGGCCCGGCCACATTCCTCGGCGACCCCGGACGAAGCCGCCCCACAGTCACCGCAGAAATCCGAGGCGAACCGGCGCTTCCCCGACGGGCACCGACCGAGCCATAGGCGTGGGCGCGAAGGGCTGATGCCTCGCCCGCCACCCGCCCTTCCGGGCTGCACCCCACACCTGATGAGTCTCGCGGGGCCGAGCGAGGTGCCGGCTGCAATCTCATCTCCCCCCACTGCCACCACCAAAGCAGGGCGCCCTCCACCTTCCCGGTCTCGGGCCCGCGCCGGAACAGCAGGAGGAGCCAAAGCGCGGCCCCGGCCCAGCCCGCACGTGCGCCCGCCGTACTCACCCGCGCCGCGCCGCGAGCCCGGGTCCCGCCGGCTCTTCTCTGCGGAGCTTCAGGGAGCGTGGGGCGCGCGCAGCCCACAGCCGCATCTCCCGGACCCGCGCTGCGAATGCCCGGGCGACTCCACTGGCCCGGCCCGATCGCCCGCTTCGCGTTGCGGAGCTCTGCACTCCTCAGCGCCTGCAGCCGGCGCCGAGCAAGGCGGAGGTATCAGAGGCGGAGCGGAGAGCTCGGGAGCGCTGCTGCTCGCCTACAAGACGGTCCCCGGGGCCGGAGACCATGGTGTGTCACCTCAGCGCTGCAGCCGCCCGAGCGACTCCAACTCTCCGCGGGCTCCACCTCAGGCGGTCGCGCCAGCCCCACCCCCGGCCTGCCACTCAAGGTTACTGAGGCCCGTGGTTCGCTCCCCTTGCGCTCCTCTCCACCTCATTGGCCAGTAAGGCTTTGGGGGCCCGCTCCTCCCACAGGACTAGGTCGCCCTGGAGATGGGCTCCCAGTTCCCGTGACAACCAGTGCCTGGGGCCTGGTTCGCTGCAAGACTCGGAGTGGCCAGACGCGCAGGTGGACTGCCAGCGTCGCGCCGGATTGCTGCGGGGTGGGCTCGGGTATTAGACCAAGCCGAAGTTGAAAAGGATAGTCTCCATGCTTCCACCTCAGAAGCAGAGTGGGGGAACTACTGCTTTGCCTCTAACAATCTAAGTGACCCACCCTGTCTCCTGCCTTGTTTCCAAATTGTCACCTGGAAGTCTGAGCTTTAGGGGGTGAAGGGAACCGGACTGAAAGAGCAGAGCCATGCCTCCTTCCTGCAGCGATGCAGTCACCTGATAATGGCGGGGTCAACCACGAACTCTGGGGGGCTTTGCTGCCGAGTGAGCCCCAGAGATGTGATGGCCTTACACTCTAAAATCTCCTCAAAAAGTCTTCTATACTCATTTTTTACGAACACAGGTAAAACTAAAGTAAGTCTTTGTCGCAAGAAATGAAGCAATCCTAAAGTTTAAGCAAAAGGTTTAACATGATACAATCTCCATTTGTCTATGCACTACAGCATGGCAAAGGTATATTCTAGTAGCTCTTTCTCTTTTGCAAACTAAAGATCTGAGTTTCAATAATTTACAAGAAAGTCGTGTAGAATTCATGAGCAAATAGTATCTTGTGATTGGAGTTGTTGGTTTATGTTCAGAGGTACAAAGTAACGAATGCCTCTCCCCAGGTTAACTCAGTCTGAGAACCCAAGTGTTGTCCTCTTGGGGAGTCTGTTTACTTCAGGAACGATTCAAAAATGGAGAGGTTTGAGGTTTATGTGCCTACCCTTAAAACTTGCAGTCCTAGACTCCCTCATCACTGAGGCTGCCCTACTGGTGTGATGAATGAGGGGATTAATAATGATTTGCCTTTCACTGTGATGGATGGCTTCCCTCAGCTGTCTTCTAGTGTGCACTGACTGTGATTACTTGCAGGCTGAGTACAATGCAAAAGGCACAGCAGAATTCTGAGAGCCCTGCCCTCAACGAGCTAACCAGAGATCCTGACAAAGCCAGCAGTCTTGAAACAGTTTAAAGTCTGTAGCTAAAACATTAGCCCAGCAGATAAGAGAGGCAGTTCTGCAGCAGATAAGGCCAAGTTACAGAGGGAGAAAATTTAATCTGGGATTAGAATGCCAAGTAGTGAGCAATAAATATAGTGAAAATGAGGAAATACAGCTAAAGGGGGGGGGAATTAAGGAATGAATGCAAAAAGTAAGTAACAGTAAGGGAGCTTTTTGGAGTGAAGATAAGGGAAGGTTAGAGGGTTTTTTTGTGGTTGTTAGTGATGGTGGTGGTGGATTTTTCCTCCAGTCTGTGGTAGATAAGCTTGGCAATCCCCTGAAGCATTCTGGATGTGGCTAGGCAAGTCCAGGAGGGTGAGCTTAGGCACTCTGTGTAGTCTCTGGATCCTTCTTCTCTGGTGCTGTTTACCTGCTCTGTTTCCCGGGTGCCATGAGCTAAGCATCCTTGTTCCTCCAGGCCCTTGCACCATTAGTCTCCACACTGTTGCCAGCTGACCTCGGACTGAACTCCTTGGAACTCTGAGGCAAATTCAACTTCATCACCTGTAAGTTGTGAGTGTGGGGTCCCAGTGACAGGAAAGCTGGTTGATACATGGCCTTTCTCTCAATTTTAAACGTTGTGGATTGTGTCCCGGGGCAGTAAGACAGGCAAGCTTGGAAGAACAAAAGCCTTCATCCAACATCTGCCTCTGCCACTGAAAATGCATGTATTTTGAAAGCAAAGTAATATCCATAATACCTGCAAGAACTTGTAAAGTCATGTCAGAAAGCAGAGAGACTGGTGTTATAAATTTTCACAAAAGTAGACAAACCACAGTGTTGGATTTTTTTCTTTTGCATTAAGACCATTTCAGGTGGTTGCTTTCAAGGCTTTTCCTTCATTAATCCCTCTGTTTGGGATGAGCTGAAAGATTAGTTTTAAAATAAAACCAGATTAATCTCCTTTTGGAGATAATGTAAAAATAAAAATATAATAACAGATTAATCTGGCACTATATTACAAATGATATGCCAAAAGTAAGAGGAATTCTTCCAAGTTTGCAGGAATGGTTTGATAAAAGAACATTTTGTATAGAGGTGACTATTTTAGTAGGTCAAGGGAGAAAAAAGTATGTTTCAACTGATGCTGAAAAGGTTTTCTAAAATGCAGAATCAGTCCTAAGAAAAATATTCTAAGAATTTTGAATAGAGAATTTGAAATAAATGCTATACTAATAGATATGTAATTGTTTCCACTGAAGCCAAGAACAAGACAAGCATGCTTATCTTTAGACCATGTTAAACTAATAGTCAATGCAATTAGATATGAAATAAAGATAAAAAATTACATAGAATACTGTAAATGAGTCAGCATTTTCATTTGCTTGCAAATAATATGAAAGCCTCAGTCAAGTGAAAAACATTTACAGCCAGTAAAACACGAGTTGAATCAACTAGTTGTAAAATTAACATAGGGCTGAGTAGATAGCTCAGCAGCATAAGTGCTTGCCTGTCAAGTACTGGATAGTACTTGGCTGAGTTTGATCTCTGATATCAAAAATAAACAAACAGAGGACAACAATATGCATTGTATCAATTGTTGGGAATGTAATACTAATGTGTTTTGAAACTCTCACATTGTTATTTCTTATTAAAAGGAATTAAAAAATAAACAAAATGAACATAAAAACCCAAGAGCTTTCCCATATGTCAACCATAAGCAATTAGAAAAGACATGTTGGCATGCAGCTGTAATCCTGTCTACTTGGAAGACTGAGGAGGGATGAGTGCAAGCCTTGAGGCCAGCCTGGATAATTCGGTGAGTTTATTGGGAGCCATGGAAGTTGGGAGTTGATCAAATGTGTGAAGGCAGGACTAGGCCTCAGTGTCTAAAGTAGTCAAGCTATCTCAGTCCTGAGATAAGCATCCTGATTGGTTAGTGTCAGTTATCAATCACTAGGTAACCTTGCATCACATATTACTAACTTTGCAAAGGTATAAATAAATGCCCATAATGTTGTTCTGGGGTCTTTTTTCTGGTCAGACAGATGGGCCACAATCTAACCCAGCTCTTATTTTGTCTATCGTTTCCTCATTCCTGCTGCTGTTTCTCCTTGGGTACAATGGATCATACTGAGAGATCAACAGATCCCTACAAGACCTAGAGACACAAGTCTAGGGACATCAGGATGTAGTTCAGTGGTAATGAGTTTGCCTAGCATGCTCAAAGCCTTGGGTTTAATTCATAGTTCCACCAAATTTTTTTTTAAATTTGTTGAATAGGAGAAACATGGGCTGGAGGTACAGCTCAGCAGCATAGCACCTGCCTGCCAAGTACAAGATTCTGAGAGAGCGAGGGAGAGAGAGGGAGAGAGAGGGACAGAGAGAGAGAGAGGATATCATTATGACTATCAATTTGTGAATATTTTATTTTATTTATTTTTTGCAGAACTGGCAATTGAACTCAGGACCTTGTACTTTTTAGGCAGGCACTTGTACTGCTAAGCTATCTCCCTGGCCCAATTTGTGAATATTTTAAAAGGCTTATAATATTTAATTCTGGTGAAAACGTGAGAAATGGATAATGTCCCATGATTATTTGTAGGGTTATAGGTGGATTCCCCTCCATTTGGAAATGTATTTTCAGTGTGTGTCCCATTTATGTCTATAAATACAAATGCATATACTTAGAATATTGGGGGGCTGTACAGTGCAATCTACGAGCCCCATATAAAAATTACAATGACACACTTAGTACTGAGGACTGAGGTCATGAACATCCTGAAGCCCATACACTACTGGTGCATAATTATGTGTTTTTTCCAGGAAATGCATCTATATGTTTCAAAAAGTTCTGCCTAGAACACTATGGTTATGTGCTTGAAATGACAATGTTTCCCATCCACGTACTAACCAGGCTGGAGGTGTGCCATCCTAGATTTTGGTCTTGCTTTGTTCCACTTCCTTGCTATCCCCGTTTTGGTAGTGAAATGTCCTTTGCAGTGAAATCTGGTGCCGCTGAATGTTGGATGGGTTTAACTCTGTTATGTGTACAGCGGCTTGTAGTGAAGAATTTGTCTAAAATTACTGAGGGGACTATGCACTTGAACTTCTCGGCTACTGCTTAACTCTCAGTGATGAACAAATGCCTTTGCATAATGGGAAATGCATGAGCACATGTGGAGCCAGGGGCAAAAAATGTTAAGTCTATATGTTCCCCTAAAACCTATTGGAATAGTAGATGGGGATTTTTCACAGGAGGCTAGATCATCCTGTGTGGATACTAGACTTAATTCATGCTGCAATGATAGGATCAAGGGCACCGGGATGAGGATTTTGAATACTATCTGCCCTAAGAGGCTGGATAGGATATGTGGATGAAAAACACTGTGGTCATCCCTTATTACTTTGCTACAATGGACTGTTTCTCCTCTGTGATACCTGTCTGAGTGGCAACCTACCTTGGAGTCAGCCAATTATGGACTGAAACCTCTATAGAGATCCAAGTAAACCTTTCCCACTTTAAAAAAAAATAAATATAAAAATAAATGACAACGTTTAAAATGTCACCTTTTATCTCCAAGGCTGAAATTAATCCTAATCTATAAAAAGTAGTGTTTTCCCAGATGGCTTCATGTATTGGTCTCAACATGAAATATTTGTACTCTGACTTAGACCAGTTATGTTAGTGTTTTTCTCCTTGCGAAACCCAGCAGTGCATTATCTCTCGCTTACAGGACTGTGATGGGTAAGTCACCCAGATGAGAAGCAGGAACAAGATAAGTAATCCAGCAAAACATGAGCAGGTAATTGGAGCACAGGCTCTGACAATGCTTAAGGAAGGTTTTGTGAGGTTGTACTAACACTTGCAAGTGGCTCAAGAGTTAGCCAGGGCAAAAATTCAAGGAAGGAAAACAGGTGGGACTACACTTACCGTCGGATCTGATGAATAAACAGGTTATTTTCTTCTGGTGGCAGTCAGACTCTCTAAAATTGGAGAATTCCCCTAGGATATTGAGTTACATGACAGTAATGGCATAGAAAATTCTAAATATTGGGAGGTAGCCTGGAGCTTCAGTACCTGGGAAAGAAGATTCAACTGTGAATCTTGGCATGCTGCCTGCCTTCTCCAACCTGATGTTCCCTTTTTATAAAGCAAAAGAAATATGAAGCTGAGATTAAGATAGAAAAATTCACTAGTGGTACCTTCACATCTTGCTCTTGTCTTTGCCAAACAACTTCCTTTTCACACTGAATTTTCAGTTTCCCCTCACTGGCCCAAAACTGCCTGGAGCTAGTTACAGTACTGGGATCAGTGCTCTTGCTTGTTAGGCTAAACATCTGTTCCTCCCAAACATCTGTTCCTCCCTGATCTTCCAGGGATTTAGAGGCTCTTCCCAGCCCAACATTTCCCTCACCTACATTCTTTGGCTGCAAACTGTCACTTGAAGTTACTAACAAGTAAAACTTCAAAGGTGAATTCTAGAGGGCCATAGCTAAAATTCTCTTTATCTTCAAGCTTTCTCTCTTTGACATATCAGGCTGGGTTGGTTTGTACAATTAAGTAGCTGTCATTTTTAGCCCTGAAGTGAAATCCTGGAACAGAACATTTTAAATAATGAAGGGGAAAGAGGAAGCTAGTTTTGAGGCAGTAGGAAGAAAGGGGGAGAAGAAGGAGAGGAAGGGGGAAACAAGAACCAAGGGAATGTGCTATCTGTAGTGTGAAGGGGGTGTGGTACTGAAATCAATCTGCCTCATTCACATTTTTACTGCGGTTGCTCTGTCTCTGACTCATTTCTACTTCTTGTTCTGGCATGTTGTAGAGCCACCTATTCAATCTGGCTGAAAGAAGTATGGCGAGTAAGCACAATATTTCTGGTTTTTCCAATTTGGCCCTGTTGGAACATACACTGAGTAATTTAATATGAATAAACTGTCATCTAGACCTAACCCAGAGCCACTGGCTTAATGGTTCCTGGCTGCTAGTCTAGATTTTTGTGTGTTCCCTCAAAATGGAGTTTCTAGTTTATGTTCCATTTTCAAGAGAATGATGGGGGCAAGCTGCTGTATAGGAGAACTAATCATAGAGGCTTGTTAAGTGGAGTAGGAGTGTTTAATTGAGCAGGCATCGTTTGCAAAAATTATTTTTGGAGTGAATTGCCTTGATATTTACATTTAGCCCTATAGTGTCTGATGGAAAACTTAGGAGGAAAATGGTCTTAGGTAGAGGATAGTTAACCGTTTAAAGACGACATCCAAACCTAGGGTATTTGTGTGAAAAAGGGAAATGCTGCACCTGATGTGTTTGACAACATGAAGACAGGGAATTTATCTCCAAAAGCTTAAAATGTTAGGCTGAGTAGTACTTCAACAAAAACGAAAGTAGAGAACTGTAAAGCATTATTACAGACATAATGCAAATAAAAGTTTTATTTTAATGAAAAACCTGTCATTATATTCATTAACCAATCTTTTAAGGTTGGTCCAAGGAGCTGCTGTTAAGAAAAAAAAATTATATATATATATATATATATATATATATATATATATATATATATATATATATATATATATACACACATATATATATCACATAATGTAAAATCCACAATTTGCTGTTTTTGTTCTATGAGACAAGGTCTTACTATATAGTCTAGTAGCCTCAGCTGGCCCTGAGCTCACTGTGGGGTCCAAGCTGGTCTTGAGCTCCCAATCTTCCTGCTTCAGCCTGCTAGGTGTTAGGATTATAAGCATGTGCTATCACACTCCGCTTGTTATAGCTTTGAGGACAATTACGACTTAATAATATGACTTTAGAATTCTTCTATATTTAGGTAATATATTCCAGTTGTCTCGAGTATGGCAATTTATAGCAGTAATTCATCTCTCCATGCCATTCAGTTGTATTTTATAAATTCAGCTTGGGGGATGAACTCTATTTGAGTTGTACTAATAGAGCAAATTTAGTCTGACTTAAACTCATACAGGCACCCTTTCTCCATCCTTCGACAAAAGGAAAAAGCAGTCCTAAACATAAATTCCAGTAGATACTTGGAGAGATCGCTTGCCTTCCCTTTTAGCAAACAGCCTGACTCTGATACTCAGGATATGGCAAGGGCAATGTGGGGATGGAGGGTATTCACAGCACTGTCACCTAATTTGGGCACCTGATCATGTTTTCTGAGTAGTATGTGAAATCTTTAAGGGCAATACCTTGGAGAAATCATGGCTCCAAGTAACAGAGTAACTGATCAGCAGAGACTTGAACAAAAGAAAGAGCTATTTTGTCACAAAATGAAGAAATGGCAACTTCTGATGATGTCATAGCTCAACAGTGTTCCAAGCTAAATTCACTACAATTTTCCATGTCTTTCTCTTATCATTGTAAGAGGACTGCTGCCATCCCTTTTTTATGTAGAAAATTTTGTTTTCCCAAAAAGACTTTCCAGTAGCCTCTTCATCTGCAAATTGTCCAGATTTATGTCATATGTCCACTTCTAACTACTAGTGAAAAAAAGAAGCAAGTACTTAACTTTTCTAGCCCCTACTGAAGGCAGCCATGGGAAGCAGGTGTTGGAAAACATACTGTTTGTTTAGGTTACCATTAGTTTCTGTTCTTTAGTCTCTCCAGACTGGCAGGGGTAAGGGGGGAGGGGCACATAATGAATCACTCACTGTTCAGGGGGCATCAAGGGTAGGAAGAACATGTTATTTATATAATAAGTTTTGCTGCGAATGTCTAAATAAATAAGAAAAATCTTACATACATTCTAACTTAGAATAATGATTTGGTTTTTGAATAACATTTTCATAAAATAAAGTATTAATTTACTTTATAATTCCTCACACAGTATATGGTCATGTTCAGAATATGCCCATAGTCATGATATAAAAATAGAAATATAATTGAAAATGCAAAAATCATAGAAAACATATTAAATTTTCTGTGAAGTAATATAGAAAGTTATCAGGTACTCTATTCCTTGGAGCCATAATTTCTCTAAGGTGTGTTGCCCTTAAAGATTTCATATAGTATTTAATCAGGTGCCCAAATTAGGTGGCAGTGCTATGAATACTCCATCCCCAAATCCCCCTTGCCATATTCTTAATATGAATTAGGCTGTTTGCTGAAGAGTTTCCTATCAATTTTCTAGTCTTACAAGACCTATGAGTTTAGTTCTCAGTTTCTGATTGGCTGTCTTTGGGTTACTGCCTATCTCCCCACTCATGATATTATTTGGAAAGGTATGCTTTTTTTTTTTTTTTTTTTTTTTTTTTTTTTTTTTTTTTTTTTTTTTTTTTTTTTTTTTTTTTTTTTTTTTTTTTTTTTTTTTTTTTTTTTTTTTTTTTTTTTTTTTTTTTTTTTTTTTTTTTTTTTTTTTTTTTTTTTTTTTTTTTTTTTTTTTTTTTTTTTTTTTTTT
>PVJA010049671.1:0-13628 GCA_004027025.1 Myocastor coypus
CATGCGCCACCACGCCCGGCTTCCATGGGTTTAAATATGTATTTTCCAATGGCTTTAGGCAACCCCTGTGTTTTGGTCGTTCAACCCCCATCGGGGTCATGACCCACAGGTTAAGAACCACTGCTCTAGAGTATCTTTATTAGTAAACCGTGCAGGATTGGTTTTTTTCATCATGAAATCCTTTAGTTGGTCTTTGTCCTGGAAGTATTTCATTTCTCCATTATACTTGAAAGAAAGTTTTGCAGAATGTATCAGTCAGGGTTGGAATTGGTTTTCTTGTAAGACTTGTAGTACTTTACTCCATACTCTTCTTGACTTCATGGTTTGTGAAGAGAAATCTGCTGTTATTCTGATGGGTTTTCCTAGAGTGATCTGTTTCATTTCTCTAGTGGATTTTAGTATACTGTGCCTGTGCTGAATTTCTGGGATCTTGATAATTATATGTCTGGGTGTGTTTTTAATTGGCTTGATGTTATTCAGAGTTCTATATGCTTCAGTTATCTGAATGCCAGATTGTTTCCCCATATTTGGGAAGTTTTCTGCTACTACTTCTGCCCATATTCTTTTTATATCAATTATATTGACTCCTTTCTAATTGATGCCTGTTAGTCTTTGCATCATCTTGCAGATATTGAATAACTTTTCCTGCATCCTAGTTGTTTTTAAGAAGTCTTTTCTTACCTTTTCACTGGCTGCAGTGGTGTCTTTAAGGTCTGAAAGTCTATTCTGACATTCATTGAAATGGTCTTGCCAGCTTGTGATTAAGGCTTTAATTTCCTGTATAGCACTTTGAGTCTGCTTCATACATTCTATTACTTTCCTGTTTTGCTCATTCAAGGATTTCATAATTTTTCTATTGTCCTCTATTTTTTATCGTGTCTTTAGAAGCATTTAGTACTTCTTTCATTATTGATTTTTTTTCCTTCAGAAATTATTTCTAATCTGATTTCCTCTATACATTTGTGCAATTGTTTCTTTACTTCAGATGCTATTATTTCAGAGATTTCACATGTATGATTTCCAATTTCTTCTATGCTATTGTCTCCTGTATTTATTCTAGGTGGGCTTGTGACTTTGCGAGCACATATTGTTCCTTTTCTTTGTCACTTTGTATAGTCCTGCCTTCTGACCTTTGGTATAGAACTTTAGTAGAGTTCTTACCTTAGCACCCGATGTGGATCTACCAAGTTCAGACTTGTCCAGGTAGGTGTAGCTTGGGTCTGGCTGCTGTGCTCCACGTCTTTCTGTGGCAGCCCTTGGATGTGAACCTGCTGTGCCACTCTGCAAGATGTTCTCTCCTGGATCAGCTGGGTCGGTCTTATCTCTAGCCTCTTCACAGGAGTTCTGCCCCAGTTTTCCACAGTGGGCCTGTCTGATGGATGAAGTTCCACTCACATGCCAGGCCTTGTTGATGGTTAGAACGAGTTTCCAGTGGGCCCAAAGCAGTCTCATTCACATGCCAGACCTGGTTTCTGGGATGAATGAGTTTCCAGTGGGCCCAGGGTGGTCCTACTCACACACTGGGCCTAATTGCTAGGTTGAATCCAGAATAAGTATTTAAAGCAAGCACAAGTACTGTATTTTGAAGCAGGTTAACAGAAATGTATCTTACTATAACATGTTTGTTTGTTTATTTATTTATTTTAGGGAAGGGTCTACAGGGTGTTCAGGGATTACAGGCAGGTGCCACCAGACCAAGTCTTGCCATCTCAGGGGACCCAAAGGTGGGGCCAGTACAGCAGGCTTGGGGATTAAACTCCTGTCCCCTGCACCTTCTTACAAGTGCTTTAATTCACTGAGCTATTTGGCCAGGCTTATAATAAATTTTTAAAAATTTAAACATTCACCATAGTTTCTGATACTATCTCATAACTATTTATAGTTTAAAATATGCATTTTTCATACAAGAAAACTAATCCCCAGATTTGGGAGCTACTCCTGAACAAATCCTTATTAGAAACATGTGAAAAAATTTTGGAAACCACAGTCCACAGCCATGTAAGATGCAATTTTTTTCTTGGCCTGCTTACAATACTTTTGTTATGTGTTGTACAATCAATGGAGTTGATTAAAATGTCTTTGAATTCAGTTGGAGAGATGGATATTGGTAAACAGATATCTAAGAATTCCTGGCAAAGTAGTCACTAACCAATGACTCTTAACCACTTCATGGGCCACAGGTGGGAAAGGAGGCCCCCATGTCTCTGGGCTCGAAAGGTTTGAGGGTCACAACAGAATAGCTGGCTTCACACCTCGGCTGTGTGTGAACCTGGGATAGCTGTTTCCACTTTTCTGTGTCCCCATGTCCTCTCAGGCTAAGAGATCCAATAGTTGTCCTCACACTTCATATCTCAGAGGCTTATGCTTCACTCTCAAGGGGTCTCTGTAGACCCCTTGGTTAGAATAGCTGAGTAAGTTTCTGCTTTACCCTGCAGGCTGGGAGTGAGAAAGGGACTGAAGCCCAGGAAACAGAAGTGGAAAGGAGCAAAAATAAACCAACCACAGAAAAACTCGAAGAAATGAACAGGAGCAGATGGGATTCCCCACTTCTCAGAAGGGGCTTCTAACCACCATGTCACCCAACAGGTACCAAGGTGTGCTATGGCCTTTACAGATGGAAGCTGCTATGAACTTACATCTCTGTGATGGACCTAAGTACTCCAATGCAAAACTAGCCTGGTGGCTTGGCAGTGAATTTTCATGTACAGAAAGAAATTGGAGCTGGCAGCCTGCTCATCCAGACCCCTGCTCGCCCAAACTGATACGTCCAGCTATGATGTTGTCTTCCTGTCCACGGTGAGTGACCATCCTGGGAGGAGGGACAGCAGGGTTCAGAAACCAAAAGAGAACTGACTTGAGAGAAATCTACTTGAGGCATCTTTGCAACATCCTTTCCAACACCAAAGTTGGCATCCTTCCTCTTCCTGTTTGTCCTCACTGGGAAATCCAACTTAGAAAGTGTGGTGTGAGCCCCATCTGGACCAATAAGCAAAAGCTCTGACCTCCCTGGCAATCTGACTTCTAATCTCTACAATGGGTCTGAATGGCTCTTGCTAAGTTATAAAAAAAGGCAGGCAAAAACAAATACTTAAAGCACTTTGTGAATTTAACTCTGCTGAGCCTTTTAATCCATGCTGTCCAGGTAATCTCTTAGGACCTCTGGAACATGTTGGCAAACATGTCAAGGGGCAGCTATGTAGGCAGAGGGAAAGTTTGGCCTAGAAAAATATTTTCTGTACTTCAGAAGAAACATGTACCCTATTACAAATTTTTTTCTTTCCTTTTTCAGAACTAAAGATTGAACCCAGTTCTCACAAATGCTAAGGAAGCATTCTTCTAGTCATTTTAGGGGTTTTTGTTTTGTTTTGTTTTAAAAGTCTATTTAAGCTGCCCAGGTTCTCCTTGAATTGTGACTCTTCTGCCTCAGCCCTCTGATTAGCTGGGATTACAAGTATCACTATGCCCAGCTATGAATTAGTCCATTTTTCACCCAGTTCCCCTGCTTGATAAGGCCACCCTTTATCACATGTAGACTAGAATGCCCCATGGATAAATGGTTCTGTGTTACCACTGGACTTGTCTAGAGTTATAGCTGGGAAGTCTACCTCAGAGCCTGCCACATATGCATCATTTGAGGGTCTTTCATGAGCTTAGTCTCTTCAGATGTCCTGGTAAGTGAATCAAAGAGCAGTAGAAAGGCAGAATTTTGTGTTCAGGTTGTTTCTGGGTCACAAATCACTGTGGGTCTGTGGACAAGTCACTCAGCAAGCCTCCAGTTTCTCATCTGTACAACAGAGTAATGATGATGCTCTCCACACAGCAGCCCTGTGAGGACTGAAAAAGTTACACAAAGCATTGAACTAGGCCTAGCACTCCTGAGTCCTCATAAAATATTAGCTATTACACTTGGCACAAAAATGACAATGCATAAAGTCAGTCTTTCCTCATAGGAGATAGAGAAGCCCCTGGAGGCCTCCTTGTAACTTTTGCTGCCTGAAGTGGACTCCACAAAAATAATAGTTCTCCTCAGCTGAAAGGAAGCTGGGGGCCTTTGGCCCAGGCGTTGGCTCAGAAGACTTGGACCTGAGCTAACACAGTGGTGAGTCATGCAGAGGAACCAACAGGTCTTGTCCCAAAGGTCAGTCATAACTGAAACCACCCACATAGCTCCAGCTGCTGGGGCCTATGGCTCCAGTGCAGGGACCTCAGCTGGACTGGGCAGATTGCTGTTCACATATTGAGATGTTAGCCCAAGCCTCCCACAGCACTTCATGAAGCATAGAGGCCTAACCACAGCCACCTGCCCTAGGCGTGATTCAGTGTTCCAGCTTATTTATGAGAGACTGGGAGTTCATTTCAAAATGTCAACCTATCCTCAGTGACTAATGGGCCCTATGGTGCTCAGTATCTTCACAGAGGTTGTTCTGTGCCTAGGGGCTCTGCACTCCAGGAACATCCATCATGGTATCTGGTGTGAGAAGTTACTCTGTCATTAAGTCAACCAAAAATTCTGAGGAACAACTGATCTGCCTAGGCCCTGCTGGTAAGTGCTGGCAAATATTAGCTAGAAGCTGTGTCCGTATGACGGAACACAGCAACTCAGACACCCGGAAATAATAACCAATACACCGGACAAGTGGATCTCACACAGTGTGCTCAGATCTCTTATGCTCTCCCATTATTCTCCTGTTGAGACCAGATCTGCAGGGCTGGCTCTGCTCCCAGCCATGGGTGAGTCTCTGGCTTCTCTTGTTTTCTCCCAGTTTAAAACATTCCTGCAGTCCAGTGATGGCAGTTCTTTTAGAGTTTTTAAGGATAGCAAAGAGCCAGCTGTGACAGAGTGCCACACCAGTTCTATTCACTTTAGCTTCACCACCACCCCTCTAGCCATTCTATAGGTGTTCATTATGGATAATTCCATACATGGCCAAAAAGAAAAAAGACAATGGTATAATAAACCTCCATGTAATCAGTTTTATCAATTCCCATCTCCAAAACACACCCCCTGGTTTTGGTGGAATATTTTAGCATTGTCTGCTTTTTTTCTTTTTAGGAATACAACTCGGGACCTTGTGTTTTCCAGGCAGGTGCTGTGCTGCTGAGCTATATCCCCAGCTCCTCAATGGAATGGCCTTTGCTCAGTAATGAGTAAATCAAGCCCAGTGGATAATGATCAGTGGAAACTTCTCTGGCCCAAGCTTACTGTTCCACCCAGGAAAACTATGGCTGGGGCCTGCCTTTCAAAAGAGGTCTTGGGTGGGGCCTCTCCGTTTTTCTCCCCCTGTTCACGGCTGCCTTCAACTTCTTGGGACTGACAGGTGGAACAGCAGAGGCTGGGCAGATCTCCTGCTACTCTCTCAGACAGAGGCAAGATCAGCTGGAAGTTCTAAAGTGGCTCTTTGTCGCTCCTCTGTAGGTTTCTGCCTATTCCTGGTGCTGACAGACAGTGGTGGAGACTGGTACCATCTGATAATCTAGGCAGGACAGCAGCATAATGCATGCTAGGTGGATAAACACAGTATGACCTCTTTCCCTATGAAGACATGTTTTTGGTGGAAAGAAATTCAGAGAATGGGGGAAGCAAGGAGACTATGCACTGCTTTCACTTGCTGAGGAAAATGCACGATTCCTTTTCCTGCTTGGATCACATTTGAGAATGTGTGATTGCTGGCACTTCTTGCCTTGGCTGGCCCTGTCCAGCATGGTGAGGGACAGTCACACAAGGCTAATGAGCACATGACATTCTGTAGAACACACAATGTATTTCCTAAACCTTGACATGAGAAAAAAATAATGTAAAATATCTTCATATTTTCATGTGGATTATACATTGAACTGAAAGTGTTTATAAAGGCTGGCCAGATAGCTCAGTGGACTAAAGTACCTGCCTTAGCAGGTGAGGCACCCAGGTTCAGTCCCCAGCATGCCTTGCTGGCCGCTGAGGCATGCTGAGACAGCAAGCCTATGTGGTAGCATATGCCTATAACGCTAGTGCTTGGGAGGCTGAAAACAGGAGGATCAGTGTAAGTCTGATCTTCGTAGTGAGACTCTACAGACCCTATAGGCCCTAAATATACATTAAAAAAGAAAATGTTTATATATTGCACTATATAAAACATATTAAAACTTAGTGCACTTAATTTTTAGATTTTGTTAATGTGGCTACTCAGTTTGACCTCAAAGACTCAACTAAGACCATGGGGTGAAATTATTAATTTTAATGTTACAAAAATCCCCTGGTATTCCCATGCCCACCCTCAATACTCTAGAGCCAATGAAGATTTGGTTTGATAGGTGTCCAGCCAGACCCCTTCATGTCCATATTCACATTATGAAGCTGAGGCCTGGAGGAAAAGTGACCACCTGGCTTTTAGCTACCCCTGTGTGGCAGCAGAGATCTGCAAGTTATTTCATGCTGTTCTGGAGAAACACCGAGAAAGATCAGTGTCATTCTTCCAGAGCATCCTTCCTATGTCTATGCCTCAGAATGTAATATCTCAGCATCCCTTAACCACGTGATAGCTGGGGAACAGTTAAGCAAGGCTGCAGTTGTTTTCCCACTGCCAGCAGAAAGGGCTGGTCATGAGCCAGCAGACATCACATGGCCCTGCAGAGGTCTGGGCATGGGGTCACCCAGAGGCCGTCATCTGCCCTTCAGCCCTATGTGGATTGGCCTGTGGCATTAGACCATTTCTTGAATCATATGCCAATATTTAAACATTGGGAAAGAGTAATGAAATTATGAGTTTCCGTTTTCCCTGGAAATATTAGATCTGGGTGACATGAGAATTGTTTTCCTGCCTGGCAGTGGCCTGCTGGACTCAGCTGCTGCCTACCTGGTGAGACGCTGACCTCATTCCCTACAGCCAACCCCTCAAGAGGCCCATGTGGGACAATGGACAGCTACAGTGAATTTAGTCTCCAGTTTCTCTTAGAGTAAAGTTGCAAAGTAAAGTGAAGTTTTTTCCATATATATCTACACAGTAAGATCAGAAGATAAGGTATGTGGAGAAGGAAATTAGAAAAACAATATTCACAATAGGTTTAACAAAAAATTAAATACTTAGAACTTAACCTAACCAAGGAAGTAAAAGGCCTCTAAAATAGAAACAGTACTCTGAAAAAGGAGATCAAAGAGGACATCAGAAAGTGGAAAGACATCCTGCTAAGATGGCCTGTTAAGACATATTGTTAAGATGGCCATATACTGCAAACACTGATATGAAGAGATTTAATGCAGTGCTGATCTAAATGCCAAACAATTCCTCACAGAACCAGAAAAAAGAATTCTAAAATGTATGTGGAACCAGAAGAGACCCAGAATAACAAAAACAGTCCTGGGCAACAAAAACAAAACAGGAAGCATCACAGTCCTGAACTTCAAGTTATGTTACAAAGCTATAGTGATTAAAAAAAAAACAAACAAACAAACAAAAAAGACTCATGTTACAAGAATAGGAATGTTGATGAATGGGACAGAACAGAGGAAGCAGAAATAAACCTATTCACATTAAGTCATTTGATCTTAGATAAAGGGCCAACATCACACACCATAGAAAGATAGCCTCTAAAACAAATGATACTAAAACAAAATTGTTACACACAGGCTCATATTTACCAAAAATAAAAAATAACTAAAAATGGGTTAAAGACCTAGATATTAAAATAGAAACAATCCCATGGAAGATAAAATAGGTAAAACTTTTGAAGATGTGGGTAAGGACTTTCCTTATGGAACTCAAAGTAAAAAAGAAATAAGATGAAGAAACAAATGGAGGCCTTCAAGATAGCTCAGTGGCCTAAAGCATTTGCTCAAACAAGCATAGGCAGGCTCAGGGGACCATGGTTTGATTCCCTGGCACCACATGCCTCTCCAGCCCCAGCCATAGGGCAGGCTGAGCTGCCCTGACCCCAGACAAAAATCAAATGGGCAGGCCAGATAGCTCAGCAGACCAAGTGCCTGCTGATGCAAATGCAGGGACCAGGGTTTGTTCCCTGGTATCACAATGCTGCTCCATCCCAACCCCTGAATGTGTTGAGCTGGTCATGGAGACCAGGTATGGTGGTGGACACCTGTAATTCCAGCACTGCGGAGGCTGAAAACAGAAGGATCACTATGAGTCCAAGGTGTGTAGTGAGACCCTGTATCAAATACATAAAAGAATCAAATGGGTATCTGAGATGAATGTATATGTCATACACTCCCTAAACCCCAGTCACACCATGTCAGCCACTGAAACCTGGGTATAGTAGCACACACTTGTAATCTCAGTGCTGGGGAAGCTGAGCTGCATAGTAAGACCTTGTACCAAATGATAGATAGATAGATAGATAGATAGATAGATAGATAGATAGATAGATAGATAGATGATAGACTGATTGATTGATTGATTGATTTTTTTAAAAATGACAATGCTGAAGTACCATTTTATGCCAGAAAAATGGCTGTCATCAACACTTCTCCACTGTTGGTGGGGATGTAGTCTGGTATAACCATTATGGAAATCAGTGTGGAGATTCTTCAAAAAGCTAGGTTTGGAGGTCCCATTCAACCCAGCTCTTCCCCTCCTAGGTATTTTTTCAAAAGAACTGAAATCATCACACCACAGCAATATATGTGCACCCATGTTTTATAGTAGCACAATTTGTCATGGCTAAATCTTGGAAACAACCCAAATGCCCTTCAAATGAAGAATGGATAAAGATGTGACATTTTGCCCAATGGAATATTACTCAGCTATTAAAAAGATAAATTGTAGGTTCTTGTATCCACTGTAGATAAATTGGTAAGTGAAAGAGTAAATAAAATCTGAAAGGTACAATAGGTACTGTGAAAAGGGAAGAATTTGTTTAATGGAAAGGAAAAAATCAGGTGAAAAACTTAAAGAGGGAGAAAAGATATATTTATGTATATATGAAAAATCAAATGATTGTGTTGCTGATATCTGTTGGTCTTTTGAAAGGAGCAAGTAATGCTTAACTGTTTTTCTTCTTTATTTTTGCTTTTTAATTTTTATAACTTCTTTGTTAGTGCTGTTTAGTTCCATTTTTTAACCAATTTTGGTTTGTATCTGGTAAACTAAACAACTAATTTGAAGATAACATCATGCAACACAGAGGCCATTGTTAAATTCATACTACTTAAGTAGAATTTATTGTTTCTAATGCTCATTTTTTAGTATTTTGTGTTAAAAATTAAAATTTTTAAAAAATAATCAACCGATAGGATTATATAAAATTAGAAACCTTTTGCACAACAAAGGAGACAGACAACAGAATAGAATATTATAGGTGATATAAATGAAGAACCACTTTCTAGTGAAAAAAAAGGATAAATATACCGAATGGGAATAACTTGGCAACTACTCCCCTGATACAGCACTAATATCCAGACTATATAAAGAACTTAGAAAATGAAACCACCATCAAAATAAAAGATCCAAATCAAAAAGTGGGTACCTGAGATGAACAGACACTTTTCAGAATGAAAAGTACAGATGGCCAAGAAACAAATAAAAAAATGTTCAACATCTCTGGCCATTGGGGAAATGCAAATTAAACAACATTGAGATTCCATTTATTTCAGAAAGAATGGCCACCATCAAGAAATAAAACAGTAACACATACCAGACATGCTGCAGTGGAAAAGGGATCCCTCTGCACTACTGGAGGGAATGTAAACTAGTACAACCACAATGAAAATCAGTATGAAGATTCCTCAAAACCTAAAACTAGAAATTCCATTCAACCAAGGTACTCCTCTCCTGGGTATCTTCCCAAGAGTGAAAAACATTCTACAGTGATGCACACACACCCATGTTTATAGCAACACAACTCAATAGCTAAATCTTGGAAGAGACCTAAATGTTCATTAACAGATAAAGGAAATTGGTATTTATATACAAAAGATTTATTACTCTACCATAAAGAAATTTGAATTTGAGTCAGACTGTGGAAAACGGATATACTTTGAGACCATAAAGTTAAATGAAATAAATCAGACACACAAATGTAAATACTGCATAACTTCTCTTATATGAGAATTCCAAAGCATAGGTAACTCCAAGAATAGCAAACAGGAAGATAGATCTTTTATAAATGACAAGGGATATAGGGATGGAAGAGAGAAGAGGAGGGGTGGGGGATAAAAAGAATTAAGATGGCAGAATACAGGCAGACATCGGACAGCTATAGGACCTAGTGAGTCTATAGGCCACTATGTCATGTTGTCCAGCCCTCTGCCAACCAATCCCAGAAGTCTTGGTGGCTCCTACACTGCCCTCCCACTGAATAGAAGCCTTGATGACCCACAACCTACCGCTTTTTCACCACTACTGAGCCTGGCTGAACATTGGGAGTTTCAAAAATGCCAAAACAAAGGAGCAAAAGGCAATCTCGGACCTTCAACCCACCCAGAACAAATTCAGAAAACAAGGACATAGAAGAACTTATAAGTTTCACATTTGAAACTGCTGAAATGATAGCAACTGAAGTAAAGAAACAATTCCATCAGAGTATACAAGAAATAAAATCATAAATAATCTCTCAAGTCAGAAAAAAATTAGAAAAAAATATGGGCTACTAGGATATCCAATATTTTGGCCCTAGCCCTTCAAGATCAGTGAGAACTCAGGACATAAGAGAAACTGTATAGTAACATCTTGTAACTCAGTGGTGTCCCAAATTTTCTGATCAAGGAGATTATGAGGCTACAGAGGAAAGTGAATGATGATGTATGGTGTGCCTAAGGAGAGTCACCTTAGAGAGAAAACATTTTATAAGGCTTTCACAGAGAGCAAACTGGTCAAGCAATGGCCATGACTCATCCAGATGGCTGACACTGACAAAAGTTCTACAAACCACTATACACTGCTTCAGAGTAAATCCTGAGGGGATTTGACTGATCGTGTCAGATACAAAAGTTACATGTTTTGTTAGATAGGTCTTGCTTTATCTTGGTCTTAACCATCCAGCAAAAAAGCTTAACCATGAAGTATATAAAGTAAAGCCATATTAAAATGCTGAGCTGTAAAAGGCTATAGTTTCTGACACTGCCAGTTCTGCAGATAACCCACTACTATTATGGACTATTGGACTATATGGGTTATTTTGATGATTTCGTGCACCTACAATATTTGAATGGCAGTGTAACACCCATGTCTGACAAAACAAAACAAACAAGGGTGATATAAATGAAGAACCACTTTGTAGTGGTAAAAAAAGGATAAATATACAGCCTCTTTCTCTTAGTTTGATGATAAGAAAAATTTGTGCTGATAGTATTTAGACAAGATATCATATCTGCATCTTGTACTCTGAATAACTACTACAAAGACAACAACATGCAATGTGTTAATTATTGTAACTGTCCAAACAACCTGTTTTGAAACTGTCTCATTGCTATTTCTTTCTCATTAAAATTAATAAAATTTTAAAAATAAAAGACTCTCACCTAAAATATTTTTTAAAAAATCTTGCCGGGTGTGGTGGCACACACCTGTAATCCCAGCACTCAGGAGGCTGAGGCAGGAGGATCAGTGCGAGTTCAAGACCAGCCTGGGCTATAAAAGTGAGCTCAAGGCCAGCTTCAACTGTATAGCAAGACCCTGTCTCAAACACACACACACACACACACACACACACACACACACAAAAAAAAAAAAAAACTCTCAGGTGAAAAAAGAAATGACAATCATGAAATAATTGCTCAGCACATCTAAAGAAGACATAGATTTTTTTAAAAAAAGAATAAAAAATGATGGAAACATTAAACAATAGAGGAAAGAATTAGAATTCAAACAAATTCACACAGACACCAGGAAATTAAGAATTCCCCTAAAAGGTATGGCCACATAGCTCAGTGGATTAAAGCACCTACTCAGGCAGACACAGGGACTAGGGTTGGATCCCCAGCATGCCATGCTGGCCCCCCTCACCTCCCAGGACACACTAAGATGGCAACTGAGACTGGGCATGGTGGTGTGTGCCTGCAACCCCAGCACTTGGGAGAGGAGGATCACTACAAGTCTGATCTGTGTAGTGACACCCTGTAGAACCTGTACTAAATACATTAAAAAAGAAAAAAACATTCCACTGAAAGTGACAAAACCACTTGAATGAAACTAAAGACAGACTTGTAGACCTTAAAGACAGCATTACAGCTAGTGACTGTAAGAGGAAAGATCTCTTTAAAATAACAAGGAAATTAAAAATAACAAATCCTAAGCTACAAGACAATGAAAAGAAAAACCATATAAGAATAATAGGTGTCAATGAAACAGCAGGAGACAGCACAACTGACATACACAGACTATTTACAGAAACAGTAGCAGAAAGTTTGCCAACCATGAGAAGAGAATCTGACATACATAAAAGTGAGGCATATAGAACTCCAGCTAGCCATAATCAAAATAAACCTTTACCTGGACATATAACAATCAAGATCCCGGAAACTGAGCAAAAGAACAATGCTAAAACTTTTTTTTTTTTTTTGAGACAGGGTCTCGCTGTGCAGTTCAGGCTGGCCTTGAGCTCACTTTTGTAGCCCAGGCTGGTCTCGAACTCGCACCAATCCTCCTGCCTCAGCCTCCCAAGTGCTGGGATTACAGGCGTGTGCCACCACGCCCGGCCTAAAACTTTTATAGAGAATATACATCACCTATAATGGCAAGTCCATCAGAATCATGTTAGATTTCTCAACACAGATCATCAAATCAAGAAGAGCTTGAAGTATCTCATGTCCTAAAAGAAAATAATTTCCAACTTAGACTGATGTACCCTCCAAAACTACCTATCAAATTTAATGGAGAGATAAGATACTTTCATGACAACTGAAGAAATTCAATAGACAGATACTCTAAAAGGAGACAGAAATGAGCACAACTTCAAGAACAATAATAGAAAGGAAACACTAAGAAGAGCAAGAAATTAGAGGGGAAAAGTATGGAAGCTATAGCAGGAAAATAGCATCACAAAGATAAGCAAATACATATCAGTCCTAAGCATCAATGTAATTGGCCTAATCTCACCAATCAAAAGAAACAGATTGACAGTGTGGACCAAGAAACAAAATTCAACAATATGCAGTTTATAAGAAATACATTTAACTCAAAGGAAATTCACAGACTGAAAGTCAAAGGATGGGAAACAATACTCCATCTGACAGGAACCCAGAAAAAATAAAAGTAGCTATTCTGGTTGCTTACTATGTCAACTTGTAGCCAAGAATGATTAAAAGAGATAAACGAAGTGTAGTAGTGGATACATTGTGTCAACTTGAGGCTGGATGGGCTAGGCTGGTTCTGGGCTTTGGGGGAGTCCCATCCTGCAGAATGCTATGGGCCTGCCCTAGGATGTGATTGGTTCCACCCCCAGGGCCAGCCAGGCCCCCCAGAGTGACTCAGCACAAAAAGTGTGTATAAAGAGTTGAGGAAGGAAGCAGATAAAAGAGAAAACATATCAAGAGCAAAACCATGCACTTGTATACACAGGATGAATCAGATATTGGTCTCAAGAACCTTCAAAAGGTTCAACATATTGATCATAGCACCATGTAACACTAAAACTATGCTTGGAATGCATGTCACTCTTGTCTTTTTGATGTGTACTGCTCCCACTGTAAACTCAGC
>PVJA010049672.1:0-13633 GCA_004027025.1 Myocastor coypus
GTGTGCTTTTGTATGCTTCTTGTAATCAGTTACACTTGTCTTCAGGTCTGTTTTATGCCAATACCATGGTAATTTTATCACAGCATTTGTAATATAATTTCCTGTCAGGGATTGTGAAACTTTTTGTCTGTCACTTATTTTCCAGGATTGCTTTTATTCAGGGTCTTTTGGAATACCAGATGAACTTTAGCAATACTTTCTCTAGTTCTTTGTGGTATTCTAATGTCGTTTTAATCAGGATTGCATTAAATCTGTGTAATAGTTTTGGGAGTATGGCCATTTTCCAAATGGTAATTCTTCCTATCCATGAACAAGGAATATCTTTTCGTTTTCTGTGTTTTAAAATTTTATTAACTTTAATGATAAAGAAATACCAGTGTGACAGTTTCAAAACAAGTTGATAGGACAGGTACAATAACTAATACATTGCTTATTGCTGTCTTTACAGTAGTTGTTCTGAGTACAAGATCCAGACATGGTATCTTTTCTAAACACTATTCTTATAAACTTTTCTTCTCATTACCCCATAAAATTAATGGGTTGTCAGAAGAACTGGCAATGTTGGAAGCTGTTGACTTGAGCTTTTTACAGTATAGCATATTAATACAGCTTCATTTTTTATACTTCATGGTTATACTATTCTGGTGGATGGCTAAGACCAAGTTAAAAGAACACCTATATGCCTAAAAATGTAACTTTTGTATCTGAAAAGGTTAGTCAAATCATCTCAGTATTTACCCTGAAGCCATGTACAGTATTTTGTAGACCTTTGTCAGTGTCAGCCATCTGGATGAGGCACAGCCATTGCTTGACCAATTTGCTCTCTTTGAAAGCCCAAGAGAACGTTTTCTCTCTAGGTGACTCTCCTTAGGTACACTATACATTGTCAACCACTTTGCTCTGTAGCCTCATAATTTCCTTGAGCAGAAGATTTGAGATACCACTGAGTTACAGGAACAGGTTTCTGTCTGTTTTTTTTTATTACTGTTTTAAATTTTTATGGACCAGTGTTTGAACTCACAACCTTGCACTTGCCAGGCAGGCACTTGTGCCAAAAACTATCTCCCCAGTCCCTATCAATAAGTTTTCTTATGTCCTGAGTCTTCACTGACATTGAAGGGCTAGGGCCAAAATATTGGTTATCCTCTGTGAACTATATGAATTTTATAATAGGTTTCTCCAGTTGCATGAAAAATGCTATTGCTATTTTAATGGGGTTGTTTTGAATCTCTGTATTAGCTTTGAAAGTATGGATGTTTTGAATGGATATGTTCAGCCTATCCAGCCACGAAGGGTACCTTTACATTTTTGGATGTTCTCCTCTATCTTATTTTTCAGGGTGCTGTGGTTTTCACTGAAAAGAACTTTCACTTCCTTGCTAAGGTTAATTTCTAAGTATTAAATTTTTTTCTTGTAATTCTGATGGTATTACGCTTCTAATTTATTCTCTGTGAGACCATTATTTTGTTTCAGATTAACATTGCTTTCATCACATTAATTTTGTACCCTAATCCATGGCTGAATATGTCTCTTAATTCTAGGAGTCTTTCATTAAAATGTTTGCTTGTTTTATATAGAGGACCATGTCATCTTCAAATAATGCTAACTTGATTTTTTCCTATACATATTCTTTTATTATTTTTGTTTGTCCTATTGATCTTTATTTATTTATTTATTTATTTATTTATTTTGTGGAATCTGGGGTTGACCTCAGGCTCTTGTGCTTGCTGGGAAAGCACTTATTCTACGGAGCTATCTCCCCAGTCCCTGTCTAATTGATCTTGATATTTTGATTACTATACTGATCAGGATTGGAGATAGTGGATGTCTGCTTATCCTTCATTTTATATGGAAACATCTCAACTTTTCCCATTTAATATATTTCAGATAGTAAATTGATGTCTCTTATGAGATTGCTATAAGGTCTTATTCTTCAGTATTCTTTTCAGGAATGAATGTTGGATTTTGTCAAAGGCTTTTTCTGCAAGTATTGAGATGATAATATAGTTTTTAATCTTTGCTCTTGTCTTCATAACAACACCTTGACTTACCTCGGAGATGAGGATTCATGTATTTGGCCCAACACCACATTCTCAGGAAATGCACCATAGTATTGCTAAAGCTACAAAAGCCATTTAGATGTTATTCAGGAAAAAAATAGTTGCATCAGCCATGCCAACTTGGCAATAGCAAAAATATCAATGATAACAAAGAGAAAAAAACTAGGTATTGATATAATAATCAATAATGTACCACTCATAAAGAATGATAATTATAGTATAAGCACTAGGATAAACTGATAGTGACCTACAATAAATATTTATTAAGTGAAATAACTTTACCTTCCACTAGTAATTGAACAGTATTCAACAGTAATAGCAGAGTTAAATAGCTCCCTAAAGATCATAAAACTTAATGTTATACTAGTAATCTAAGTCTGATGCTTACACCTGTAGTCCCCGGAATTGGTAGTGTGAGACAGTATGATTGACCTGATCTATAAGCCATTCTGAGCTGTGTATTGAGTTCAATGTAAGCCTAAACTACATAATGAGACCTTGTATCAACTCCTGCCCTCAATAATAATGAAACTGGTAAATCAGAAAGCAGTGACACACTAATTAACTAATGGTAAAAGAGAAGGACAGAGGAGTTAACTTAGGAATCCTATTGAAGACTAGAAAGCAAGTAATAGCTTTAGAAAAGTTTCATGATAGTAAATGACCAAGAAAATGAAGAAATGAAAAAGGGAACAAAATATAGAAAGTGAAAGAATGGAAGAAAGTAAAATGCTAAAAAGTATAGAATGAACAAAAGGAGAAATACCCAAGCCTGAGGAGAGATCTCAGCAGCACAAGTACCTGCCCAGAAAGTGCAAGGTCATGAGTTCAAATCCCACTACCAAAACAAACAAAGAAAAATTGAAACAGAAGGAAGCTGAACTTAAGCATTAAATAATGAAGATGAGAGAAAGGAGAAAGTTTAGGAAAAAAGGAAGAAAGAAAATCATGGAAGTATTTGTGCAGGATGCCTAAGAAGATTGTACTCATAATTTCCATCAGTTTTTTTTTTGAAAATAGCAGTTAATGTTCAGAATTTTCACCTTGACTAATTCTGTATACTGATATCTGTAATATGAGAAAGTACATCAAGGACAGAAATGTGTAATACAAAACCAGTGGTGGTATCCCTCTCATCTTGATCTTGTGAATGTGCACCAATCCTAATGTCTTTTTTATTTTTCCAGAACAGGGGATTGAACTCACGTCCTTGGCCTTTCCAGGAAAGCACTTATTCTACTGAGCTATTTCCCCAGCCCCTATTGTCTTATTCATTATTATATTATCTTTAAAATATATTAAATCAAAACAGTTAAGAAGAAAAACATGTATCTATGGACAATAGAATACTATTCAGCTATGAAGAATACCTTTGATATTTGTACACAAATTGATTGCCTGGGAAATATAATGTTAAGTGAGATAAAGTAGACATAAAAACATAAATTACATTATATTTCTCAAAAATAATGCTAACCACAAATAAAGATCAAAAAATAGGAATGATTCAAGGAAGTAGAGATTTAAAAATGTTGCAAATGGAAAGAGGTATGGAAGAGCAAGAGCAAGGAGAGAAGGTAAGATGAAGGGAAGCAAAAAGACTTTGGCTGTGTCAGGTACTCACACCAAATAGTAACAGTGAATGTAAATGTTAATGGCCATAAACCTGAACAAAAATAGTACAAATAAAAATGAAAATTGAACTATATGGTATTTAGAGATGAATGGAGCTAGGCAGATTGGGAAGGGAAGAGGGATGGGAAATTTTAAATGTGTATAAAGGAAAAGGAACTAGGATCAAGAAAGGACAAAGGTAGGAATGGAAAAGGAATAAAGCAAAATATAAGATTGTTATACTACTAGCTTCTCTTATTTCACAGAAAACAAAGGTTCATGCTAATATTATTTGGACAATTTTTGTGCCTATATATTATACTCTGAATAACTACTTTATAGGTCACTGTACTACTGTACAAATATGTTAGCTATTTGTAGTAACATAGAGATAAGATTGAAGACCAGTTGGTGTCCCTAGAAGAGGTGAATTACAGACAGAACTCAGGGAGGTCTGCCTTCTGTTGCTCAGGAGTCTCGGAAAGCTGAGGCCTGAAGCTTCAGGTGGCAGCTCCTCCTGCGGGTGCCCTGTCCTTGAATTATAGACAGAGCCCAGGGAGGGCTGCCTTCTGTTGCCTGAGATTCTCGGAAAGCTGGGGCTCAAGGTTGAAGATGGCGGCTCTTCCCATGGATGCCCTGTTCTTTGTTTACCTGCTACATGTCACCAATGGCTGCCTCCTCCCCTTCTTAAAGTATTATTTGTTAGCATTTGCGTGAGCTACATGTCTGGAATATGCTCTGTCTATTAAACTAGTGACGTATACTCCTTAGCCATTTTGTTTAATGGTAAATAAAAAGAAGAGCCTTCTGAGGCTGGGCTCATTGAGTAAGAGAAATCTCGGTGAGTCCTCAGGTCTTCTCCTCGTTTCTTTTGGCACTGGACCAAAAATCATACAACACATATTGTTACTCTTCTAATACTTGGTTTTCAAATTTTCCTTTTTTCGTAAAATAAAAATAATACAAAATGAAAAAAAAATTGTGTAAAGTTTTACTCAGGTGTGGTGGTTCATGCCTGTAATCCCAGCACTGATGAGGCTGAGGCAAGAGGATTTCTGTGACTTCAAAACCAGCATGGGCTACAAAGTGAACTCAAGGCCAGTGCTAACTGCATAGTGAGACCCTGTCTCAAAACGACAAAACAAATAGCCCTAGCCCCCCAAAAAACTGATAAGAGTAAAAGAGAAATAGTAAAAAAAAATTAAAACATTTAGTGAAAAGTTCTGTATTTTTAAAAATTTGTTTATGTTTTTAAGAGTAAAAATAGCAGAAACAAAAAAAGTGACAAGAGTACATAGAGTACAGAATTTCAAAACGAGAAAAATTTAACAATGGTTACATTACGTATTTTCATCAGCAAATTACTATAGCTCAACAGAGATAGGTATGTAAGACTGATCAAACAATTAAACATTAACACTTTGAATAAACATTATTTTTTAATCTTTGAATTGCATTTTGTATTTAAATCACTCTTCTAAAAAATTATATGGGTTGAGACTGCAGAAAATGCAAAGTCCCGAGACTGATTCCTGGTGCCACCCAAAATTTATTTATTTACTTCTTCTTATGAATTATTAAACTAGGGAAACTATATGATATTTGCATATGTAAGTCTGGTTTATTTCACTTATGAGTATATGTTCAAGATACATCCATTTATATAGGAAGTCTTCTAGTTTATCATTCCTTATAGTTGAATAGTATTCCATTTTATGAAAATACATACCTTTTTCAACCATTCTTCAAATGATGAACATTTTGGTTATTTCCAGGATTTAGCTATCACAAATTGTGCTGCTATAAACATAGGTGCACAGATATCACTATGATATGATGTTTTCAGTTCTTCTGGAAAAATTCCCGGTAGGGGGATAGCTGGATTGAATGGGATTTTCAGCTCTAGTTTTTTAAGGAGTCTCCACACTGCTTCCCATAATGCGTACACCAGTCTGCATTACCACCAGCAATGGAGAAGTGTTTCTTTTTACCCACAGCCTCTCCAACATTTGTTATTGGTTGCTTTTTTATAGTAGTCATTCTTTCTGGAGTGAGATGGTATCTAAGTGTTGTTTTGATTTGCATTTCATGAATGCCTAGTGATGTGGAGCATTTCTTCGTATATTGTTAGGCTTCTTGAATTTCTCTGAGAAGTGTGTGTTCATCTCAGACATCCATTTCTGGATTGTATCTTTGAATTTTGGAACCCTAATGGGTTTTTAGTTCTTTATAAATTCTTTGATAGAAAACCTTTGTCTGAATATTTAATAGTTAAAATTTTTATCAAAATTTGTGGGTTATCTATTCATTCTGTTGGTAATTTCTTTTGACATGAAAAAAACTTTTCATCTGGAGGAGGTCCTATTTGTTGATCTTTTCGAGTGGTAAAAGTACATTTTGATTCTTGTCCATGAACACTTTGCCTACCCCGAAATCTTTAAGATTTCCTTGGACTTTCTCCTCTAGGAGGTTTAGGGTTTCTCTTTCAATATTTAGATCTTTAATCCATTTCAATTTTAGTTTAGCTCATGGCGATAGACCTGGTCAATTTTTAGTTTTGTACATGTGGAGAGACAGTTTTTACAGCACCATTTGTTAAAGAGGCTATCTTTCTTCCATAAACACGTTTGACCCCTTTGTCAAAAATAAGATGGCTGAGTATGTTTGTATTTACTTCTTTGTCTTCTATTCCTTTAATCCTCAGGTCTATTTTTTTTTTTTTTTGCCAGTACCATATTGATTTTATCATGGTAGCTCTGTAGTATAATTTTACGTCAGGAATTATAATGCCTCCTGCCTTACCTTTGTTGCCCAGAACTGTCTTTGCAATTCTAGGTCTTTTTTGGTTCCAAATAAATTTTAGGAATGACTTCTCCAGGTCTGTGAGGTATGTTGATGGTATTTTTATAGGAATTGCATTAAATCTATATAAAAATTTAGGGAGTATGGCCATCTTCACAATGTTGGTTCTTCCTACCCAGAAGCAGGGAATATCTTTCCATTTTCTGAAATATTCTAGGATCTCTTTTTTCAGAGTAGTGTAGTTTTCATTGAAAAGCTCTTTTACTTCTTTAGTTAGGTTAATTCCTAAATATTTCATTTTCTTCGGTGCTATTGCAAAGGATATGAATTCACTAATTTCTCTCTCAGTTTGTTTGATATATGTGTAGAGGAATGCCATTGACTTTTGTGTGTTGACATTGTAAACTTTTATGCTACTGAATTTGTGTATTAATTCCAGTAGCTTGTTGGTGGAGTTTTTGGGGTCTCCCAAATAAATTATTATGTCATCTGCAAATAATGTAACGTCTTTACCTATTTTTATTCCTTTTATTTCTATCTCTTGTCTAATGGCTGTAGCTAGTAATTCCAGAACTATATTGAATAGGAGTGGTGATAGAGGACATCCTTGTCTTGTACCAGATTCGAGAGTAAAAAGCTTCACATTTTCCCCATTGACAATTATGCTAGCTGTTGGATTGTCATAGATGGCTTTTATCAGATTGTAGAGGCCCTCTACTCCAATTTTCTACAGGACTTTGAACATGAATGAGTGTTGGACCTTTTCAAAAGCCTTTTTTGCATCAATTGAGATAATCATGTAATTTTTGGTTTTGGCTCTGTTGATATAGTGTATCACATTTATAGATTTGCTCATATTGAACCATCCTTGCATTCCTAGGATGAATCCTACCTGTCATGGTGCATAATCTTCTTGATAATTTGTTGTATTCTAGTGGTGAGGATTTTATTGAGAAATTTTGCATCTATGTTCATGAGAGAAATTGGCCTATAGTACTATTTTTTAGTTGTATCTCTTTCTGGTTTTGGTAGCAGTGTAATACTTGCTTCTAGGAATGATTTCAGGAGGATTTCTTCCTTTTTAATTTCCTTGAAGAGTTTGAGAAGTATTGGGCTTATGTCTTCTATAAATTTCCTGTAGAATTCAGTGGTAAATCCATCAGGTCCTGGACTTTTCTTTATCGTTAGAATTTTTATTACATTTTGTATTTCATTGGCTGTTATTGGGTTGTTGAGAGTACTTATATCTTCTTGATTCAGTTTTGGTAATTTGTGTTTTTCCAGGAATCTGTCTGTTTCTTCTGTGTCTTCAATTCTGTGAGAGTAAAGATTCTCAAAGTAGCTATTTATGATCCTCTGAATCTTTGGATCTGTAATTTAACCCTTCTCATTCCTTATTGGTTGAATTTGAATCTTTTCTTTCCTCTTTTTGATGAGGTTAGCTAGGGGCTTATCAATTTTATTTAATCTTTCAAAGAACCAGCTTTTGGATTCATTAATTCTTTGTATTGTTTTATTTGTCTCAATTGCATTGAGTTCTGCTCTAATCTTTATAGTTTGCTCCTGTCATTGGGCTTTGGATTTCGTTTGCTCTTTGGTTTCTAGTAGGTTTAGGTGTTGCCTTAGAGTATTTATTTGTTCTCATTCTGTCTTCTTAATATGTGAGTTCAGGGCTATAAGTCTCCCTCTAAGAACTGTTTTCATTTCATATCATAAATTCTGATAAGTTGTGATTGAATTTTTATGAAACTGTAGATATTATTTAATTTCATCTGTAACCCAATGGTTGCTGAGAAGGGTGCTGTTTAATTTCCATATATTCCTGGGGTTCTTGCGGATTATTTTGTCATTTATTTCCAATTTCATTGCACTGTGGTCAGATAGTATGCATGGGATAATTTCTGTTTTCTTGAATATACTTAAGCATGACCTATGGATTAATGTGTGGTCTATCTTAGAAAATATACCATGAGCAGCTGAGAAAAATATGTATTCTAACGTATTTGGGTGGAACACTCTGCGTATGTCCACTAAGTCTAGTTGTTTCAGGTTCTGGTTCAGGTCTGCTACTTCTTTGCTAACTTTTTGTCTGCTTGACCTATCTTTTTGGGATAAAGGTGTGTTAAGGTCTCCTGTTCGGATTGTAGTATTGGATATGAAATTTTTCATGTCCATTAAGGTTTGTCTTATATAACTTGGTGCTCCCATGTTGGGTGGATGAATATTTATGAGTGTTACCTCTTCATCTTGAATTTTCCCCTAACCAGTATGTGGTGGCCTTCTTCATTTCATTTGACCAAGCTTGGTTTGAAGTTTAGAGTGTCTGCGAACAAGATTGCTACCCCTACTTTTTTTCGGAGGTGCTGGAGCATGTAGTATTGCTTTCCACCCTTTAAGTTTTAGCCTATGTGTTTCTTTATGAGTTAAGTGTTTTTATTGTACACAGCATATGGTTGGATTTTGCTTCCTTATCCACTCCGCCAGTCTACTTCATTTAATTGGAGAATTGAGTCCATTTACATTGGTGGTTATAATGAAATGTATTGACTGATGATTGGCATGTGTTTTACTTACTATTGTTTACCTCTTTTTCTACTGTGTTTAATTGGTTGCCCTATTTGGTGGGTTCTTGCTGTTCTCATTTGTTGAGTTCGAGTCATTATGGTCTCTCTCTAAAATTTTTTTAAATATATCTTGTATGGCTGGCTTTGATGTCATGAAATTCTTTAGTTGTTCCTTATCATGGAAATATTTCCTTTCTCCATCATATTTGAAGGAGAGTTTTGCTGGATATAGAGGTCGGAGCTGTAATTTGTTTTCATGGAGGACTTGAAACACTCTGCTCCATTCTCTTCTTGACTTCATGTTTTGTGAAGAGAAATCTGCCATTATTCTGATGGGTTTTCCTTTAAATTTGATGTGTTTCTTTTCTCTAGCATCTTTTAGTATATTATTCTTCTGCTGAATTCTGGTATCTTGACTATTATATGTATGGATGTATTTTTAGTCAGGTTGATGTAATTTGGAATTCTACATTTCTCAGTTACCTGAATGACCAGTCGTTTTCTCATATTTGGCAAAGTTTTCTGCTATTACTTCTGCCCATATTCTTTTTATATCTTTTGTGTGAACTCCTTTCTCATTGATTCCTATTAATCTCACGTTGTTCATTTTTGCATCGTCTTGCAGATGTTGAATTATTTTTTCCTACATCCTGGTTGTTTTCAAGAGATCCTTTCTTACCTTTTCACTAGCTGCAACGGTGTATTCAAGATCTAAGATTTTATCTTCACTTTGGTTTTACGGTTTTGCCAGCTTGTGATTGAGATTTTATTTTCTTGTACATCTCTTTCAAACTGCTTCATGCGATCTATTTCTCTCCTATATTGTTCACTCAGGGAGTCCATCACTTTTCTATTCTCCTCTAATTTTTTATCAGTGTCTTCTTTAGTAGTACTGAAGTCTCTCATTATAGTTATCCTCTCTCTAGTTCAGAGATCTTTTCTGCTCTATTCTCCCCTCTACTTTACTGTAGTTGTTTCCCTACTTTAGATGCTAATAATTTAGACATTTCTCTTTTAAACTTCAGAAGTTATTTCTGCCCTAGTTTCTTCTATACATTTCTGCAGTTATTTTTGCACTTCAGAGACTATTAGTTCATGCATTTCTTTTTTTTTTTTCACTTGACATATTATCTCTGATCTGAGTTGCTGTGTACGTTTCTGCATTTGTGTGTTTACCTCAGAAGCTATCGATTCAGAGATTTCGTCTGCATGATTCCCATTTTCTTGTATGGTAGTGCGTCCTGTATGTGTTACAGGTGGGTTCAGGACCTGAGATTGCATTTTGCTCCTTGTCTGTATCACTCTGTATAGCAGTGACCTTTGGAACATGACTGCGTGCCCACGGGTTAGTGGTTCAGTCTGGGCTGCTGGGTCAGCTGAGCTCCTTTTAGCCCTGGCGAGGGAGGTTTCAGTCATCTGGGGGGCCTTGCTGCTACAAAGGCTAAGTTTATGTCGGGCCCGAGGTCTGAGTCAGGTGGTGGACCTGATGCTAGATAGGCTATACTTGTGTCTGGCTGAAGGTCTGAGTCACATGTTGGGCCTAACTGCTGGGTTGGCTACTCTCACAGTGGGCCAGAGGAGGTCTGACTTGGCTCAGGCCTGATGCTGGATAGGCTGCACTCAAGGTGGGCCAGAGGAAGTCACAGGCAGGCTACAGGCGTCCTCAAGTGGGTGAGCCTGGGCTGTCAGCCGGGCTAGTGTCCTATGCTGGGTGGGCTGGAGTCTTCTGGTGGGAGGGCCCTCTTCTGTATTTTTTGAGTGTTTTCTTACCCTGATCTGCAGTCTTGGTATCTAGCAAGTCGTTGTTTTCTCTACCTAGTTTGAGGGATTTGGGGTTTGTGTGTTGTCTTCTCTGTACCAGATGCTCCACACTGTGAACTATCTGAGTTGAAGCATCTATTTATTCACCTATGTAGATGGAAAAAGCCATCAGTATTCTGGTCTCTGCTGGGTATACTATATGTGGCATGGCTTCAAGCAGGTTGAATTAATATCAGAACTTGCTAGGTATACTTTCTTGCTATGGAGGTAAGACCTGTGTCTTTTTCCACCCTGAACTCAAAATTTTCAGGTGTCTACACCTAATCACTGTCTTCTCTTCTGTAGTCTCCAATGGTTGTCTCTTTCCCATTCACTAAGGAAGAGTATCATTTAAATCTCTGAAGCCACTGGACAGGACAGTATTTTCTGCCTGGGTCTGCTGACACTCTGGGATTACTTTCTCTCACTATACATTGATCTTGTTCATGATCAAGTCAATCACTCAAGGCTTCTGCCATTCCATACAAGGGAAAACAAAATTTAGAATCAACTTGGAGTTGGTAGACGGTTGTGGCCAGGCAGTGGCTTCCTGCACTGTTTTCAGAAATTTTATGGTAGACAGGCTCCAAAGCCATCATGCTTGAAGGCTGCAGTAGAGGACCACTGTCCTAGTGTCACTACTAGATCCCACTCATCTGGTATCCAGTGTTTTTCAGGGGCAGCCAATACCACAAAGATGAATCAAGTTGCTGGGAACACTAATGCTTAAAGATTCTTTTATGGGAGACATTTACATTTTATAGCATTGCAAATTAGTATTATAGTAAGAAATAATTTCAGCAAAAATTTTAAACTGTCATGCACATGTTCATTGGTTAATCAAACATATTTAGACAAATTTCTCAGTTCCCAGTTGTTCAAGCATTCAACATACATTTTAGTGCACTTTTACAGCAGATTTTTTTGGATATATCAATAAATGTTTTATTGTTCCATCAGTATGTATGAGTGTGTTCATCTTTAGCATATATTTCAAGTTTTTCCAATTTACACATTTATGTATAGTGTATTAACATGCACTTATCCTAAGTGCCAGTTCTCATAACTGTTAAATTTTCATGCTACCTGTTTTAGTGGATGTGTTATGATATGCCATCATGGTTTTAGTATGAACTTTATTAGTTTTTATTTATTTTCTTTTATCCTGTACTTTTTAGTAAAGGGACTACAGGTTGTTCAGGGTCTTACTATTAGATCAGACTCATAGTGATCTGCCTGTTTACAGCCTCCCAAGAGCTGGGATTGTAGATGCGTGCCACGATGCCCAGTCTCAATTGCTATCTCTGCATGCCCCAGAGGAGGGGCTGACACAGCAGACCTGAGGATTGAACCCCTGGCTCCTGCACCTGCTTACAGGCACTTTAATCTACTGATCTATTTGGGCAGCCTTGAACTTTCTTTATTACTAATGGGGAGACTAGGAAAGAAGGAAGAGGAAATATATCTATATATATCTATATATATCTATATATATCTATATCTATATATATCTATATATAATATATGTGATATATATCATATGTGTACGACAGTTAAAATAATTGTACTACTTTCTATTAGTTCATTGAAAGGAACAATTAGTGGTATTATTTGATGAATTTTGTATCTATATAACTTTTAATCTGAGCAACTATTTTTCAAAGATAGCAATATGAAATACAATAGCCACTGTTTATTTCATATCATTTTTTGAAATTTTTGTATAATTTGTACTGTTTTATTCTCTCTTTAAAAGAAATGAGCCAGGTGTGGTAGTGTGCAATTGTAATCCCACCACTTGGGAGACTGAGGCAGGAGCATCGGTGTGAGTTAGAGACCAGGCTGGGCTATAAAAGTGAGCTCAAGGACAGCCTGTACAGCATAGTGATACCTTGTCTCAAAAACACAAAAAAAATTAAAAATAAAAGAAATAAAGATATTAGATATTTATTCATACTCTGTACACTCCCAGTTTTTAGGAAAAGTTCATATTATGTATTTTAATATCACTATCTAGGCCTATGCTCTAATATATTTGGTTATAAGCTGTCATTTGTTCATATTCTAAATGTTTTCTCCCAGTGTATTGCTTCACTTTTTACATTTGTAATATGTTTGCATGTATGAACTATTTTAATTTTTATCTCCTCCAATTTATTAATTAGTTACTTTTTGGTTAGTGTTTTGTGCATTTATTTTAAGTCATCTTTGTGATATAATGAGCATGTAGTCTAAGACAGATTTTTTTTTGTCTCAGAACTTTTGTTTATTTTTAATTTTTTAAAATTTTTTTATTGTTTAAATTTAACACGGGCTATATTACATATTTTCATCGTCAGATCAGTTTAGATTAATACATATAGGTATATAAGATTGATCAAGCAATTAAACATTAACCCTTTTAAATCAACATTATTATTTTTTTTCTTTTCCCCTTTCTTTTCTTTGAAAGTTGACATATTGCATATTGTCCTCACAATCGTTCTACAGAGTACAGTGTGTGGGCATGACCCACTTCCCTATTGCTGTTGCTTAGAAAAAAAAAAGGAAAAGAATATACTTCTCTTTGGACTAAGAGGAAGCAGATACATACACAGTCAAATGTTCTGCAATTGCAGTGGGCCATCAGTGAAGCTTGTAATGTTGGAGGCTATTGAATCTAAGCCTCCTAAAGCTCATCTCACCAATCTAGCTCTGCATTTCATGCATTGTAATTAAGCATTTATTTTTTCCTTTTCTTGCTGGGTGGTCAAGGGCAAGTCAAAGCAAGACCTGTATAACAAAACATTCTTT
>PVJA010049673.1:0-13587 GCA_004027025.1 Myocastor coypus
TGATGCCTTATCAATTGTTGTACCCTCTTTAAAATAAAATTTTTAAAGACAAGAAAAAATTTAAGATTTCTTTAAAATAAGCATTAGTATTCAATTATTTGTCCAACCTTGCATAACTATATCTGTTAATCTGAGCAACAGATCTGATGATAAAAATAGATAATATAACAATCATTGTTAGATATTACTGTTTTGAAAATCTATAACCTATATATTATTGTATGTTACCATTTCTGTTGCTTTTACTGTTTTTGCTTCTGTTTTTCTTTTCTCCCCCCCCCCCCCCGGCCGGCTCAGCCTGCCCTGGGGATGGCGCTGGTGCAGCATGTGGTGCCAGGGATCTAACTGCAGTCCCTGTGGTTGCCTAAGTTTTCCTAAGCAGGCACTTTAGACCTATGAACCATCTCGCCAGCCTGTTTTTGCTTCTGTTTTTACTCTTCAAAATAAAATAAAATTGAGTTTTTAAAAAAAGGAAGATGACCCCTCTGATACTGTGCTTCCCACAGCCCCTTCCTCGCCCATACCACAGAATCCGATGCCTAACAACTCCCCACTTTCCCACCCACAGAAAGCTTAAGTTCACTGATGGAAATATGTAGTCAGTCTGCTTTGCTATCACTAAAGAGACAGACCCAGAATACCCTACTCATAAACACAGTATGCACACAGCTTTTAACTTCTTGCTCTTGAAAGAATTGAAGGAGCTTGCACTAGACAACGGAATCCAGGCTCTTTACACTCTTGGTTGTTTGGATAACATAATACAAAGTTTCCAAATGGTGCTGGGTGATGTGGCTCATCTAGAACACATCAAACAGTGCTGGGTGGTGTGACTCATCTGGTACCTGTTTGTCCCAGGCCTAATTCCTGCACGTTGAATCACAGTTACAGATGCTCATATCAGAACACACAGAGAGTAATCAAGATAGCAAGGATGATGGTTCTAAAGCTATTATCACACACATACAAAATATTATCTAGTGTGGGTCAGTATGCTGACTAGGTCAGGCCCAAGCCCCATTCATTCTTTTCATGCAACGCACAGAGCTTCTTCTACACTATGTGTGCATTTCTGCCAGGAGCCACTGCTGTTGGAAATTGATCATATGTGGGAGGGTAGGAGAAGGTCAGAGGGCCTAAAGCAGTCAAGCTCCCTCAGCCTTGAGAAAAACATCCTGCCTGGCCAATCTGGCCTAGCAGTCACTAGCCAACCTTGTAACCTTGTAACTCTTTTTTTTTCTGGAACCAGGCATTGAACTCAGGCCCTTGTGCTTGCCAGGGAAGCACTCAGTCTATTGAGCTAGCTCCCCAGCCCCAACCTTGCATCTGCTGATGCTACCTTGGCAAAGGTATAACTCAACACCCCCACCGTTGCTCTTGGGGTAGTGTGCCAGTCAGCCAATGGGCCGCCACCTGACTCAACTCTTCTTGTCCATTTTGTCCCCGTTGCTAGCACCATTTACCCAAGATGCCAGGAAGCACCAGAAGTCACACTTAATAAATGCTTTACTCAGATCATCCAGAGCACTATGTAAGCTTACACTCAGTTTGTAGCATGATTACAAGAGGCCATAAATAGGCAGATTTCTCACAGCAATGCAGCTAAAATTCCCATATTAGTACATGGGAATGCCAATGAGAAATGTAAAGAAGCCTTAACCTCATTACTTCATATTAAGGCTTTCTCTGTTTACATTCATGCATGGTGAAATATTGGATCTGCAGCTCATGTTTCCGCACTCATCACACAGGTTATGTCATGTTATACAGCATCTTAGAGCTATATCCCAGCACCTTCCTTATAAGTTTGATATGATCAAATGTTTTAATTGTGGCAAGCAAGGACATACCAGCGTTGCCTAGGACCTGTAAAGGTACCAGTCACCTTAGCCAATTTACCGCATATTCAATGTCCTTGCATGAAAGGTTTTCAATGGGAAAAAAATCATAAATCTAAATTTCACAAAAACACCGCAATCTTTTTTTTTTCTTGTTTCAGAACTTTTGTTTGTTTATTTGTTTGTTTGTTTGTTTTTATGGCCGGCTCAGCCTGCCCTGAAGGCAGGACTGGCGCAGCATGTAGTGCCGGGGATCAAACCATGGTCCCTGCAGCCACCCAAGCTTTCCTAAGCAGGCGCTTTAGACCACTGAGCCATCCTGCCAGGCCCCAACACCACAATCTTGTAGAGAAAGTTATCATGGGCACAAACGGCCCAAGTAACATAATAAAAGGCTTATCAGTGAGTACTCCAATGATTCAGACCCAGTTAAAGCAGTTACATCCAGTCTAAACCAGAAAACAATAATCTCTCTGCTCAGATGAGTGTAAAATAAAATCTTACTTCCCTTGTCTTCCTGGTGTAGTGTACCATCAGAGTGCAAAATTTGACTTATGAGCTGCTTACATTGATTTGTTGCAAAGAAAACATCACCTTTAATTGTGAGGACGATATGCAATATGTCAACTTTAAAAAAAAAGAAGAAAGGGGAAAAGAAAAAAAAAGTAATGTTGATTTAAAAGGGTTAATGTTTAATTGTTTGATCAATCTTATATACCTATATGTATTAATCTAAACTGATCTGATGACGAAAATATGTAATATAACCATTGTTAAATTTAAACAATAAAAATATTTTAAAAAAGAAAGAAAGAGTACAAAAAAAAAAAAGAAAAGAAAATGTCACCTTTAATTCCAACAAAAATTTCCACTCCTGCCTTAACCCTGTTCAATCCCAGTCGAGATGAATCATTCAGCAAAAACTTTATTTTTGCCCAAAGTATTTCAGTTCAAAGACCTTCTTGTATTATTAAGTTAAATGGTAGATCTTTTGCTGAATTGATGGGAATGAGAGCTAATGCCACCACACTGAATAGTTAATCATGGCCATCTCCTTAGGGGACGGTCTTAGTTACTTTTTGCTCGTTGCTGAGACTAATACCAGACACTCAAAATGAAGGAAGGAAAGGTTTATTTAGCTCACTGTTACTGGAGGTTTCAGTCCATATTTGGCTGACCCAAGGCTGAGTGGAACAGGGCAGAGAGCATCCAGTTCATGTCGGTGGAACAGCAACAATCACAACAGAGGCAACTGAACAACCAGGCGAGCAGAGAGCAACAGCGTGAGTCTGTCTCTCTATATGTTACATTCAGACTCTCCACCTCAGCCTATCTGCTTTAGGCTACATCCATAATCCCAGAAGTACTCAGACCTATAATCCCATCAGTGCTGAAACACATAATACCTGGGATCATGAGGCAAGTCTCAAACTCTAAAAGTCCCCATCCCATGATTGCATGAGGCTTTATGGGGACAGCTAGCCATAAACCATAACATTCTGCTCCTGGACTCCCAAAGTCTCATGCACATTCTTTTGTGCAAAAGACATTGTAGTCCATCTTGAAGAGGTGCCAAAGTCCCAATGGTTTCAGCATTGTTGAAAAGTCCAAATCCCAAGTCTCCTCCAAGATCCAAGGCAAACTCTCAACTGTGATCCCCTGTACAATAGAAAAGTCAAATATATACCACATTCAAAGGCTTAAGATAAATATTATGATTCCAAAAGTTGCAAACAACAGGGCAATACAAAATGCTGGGACCAACACATGTCCATAACCCAGCAGGGTAAACATTAAATCCCATAGTTCCAACTGGAACATCTGAAGCAGTCTGCATTCAATTGTGAGCTCCATGAAGCTCCGCTCCTAAGGCGCTCTTGGTGGTAGTTTCCATGGCTTCTCTCTTAGGCTGGCTTTGCTCTCTCTTCACATGATCCACATTCCTGGCTTTTCAAAACTTCTGAATAGGCTTCTCACTCCCAGCTTTACACACTGCCCTCTCTGGGGCACACTGCCTGGCCTCCCAGGCCTTCTGCAATCTAGGCTGAAGCCTTCTTAACCTCAGAACTCCTGCATTCTCAATGTGCCTAAAACAACTGCTGCATGGATGATGCCAAGGTCTGCTGCCAGCTGGAATAGTAGCCAGGCTTCCTTCTCTCTTGGCTGTAGGGGTGGAGTGCCTGGATTGATGAACACTCTGACCTTGATTCTGAGGAACAAATTCTCCATGCCGGAGCCATTTTGGAATCTGGTTTGGCTGCTGCCGCCATTCTGGTACTTGAGTCTCTGCAGCTTTCTTCTCAAGGCAAAGCATCTCTCCTTTGCAATTCTGGGGCTACAAAGAGCAGAGAGCTACCATCTCTTGTGATGCCCTCAGGCCATCCTTTTGATTCTCTGGTTTCTTCCCAGAAGTGGAGATCCTTTGAGCTCCATCTTTGCAGTCTACAGCTTTCCTGGTGTTTCCTTTCTGGCCAAACTCACGTTTTAAATCATCTTTCTTGGCTCTTTGCTCTTGATTTTCAACATAAATCAGGCTAAAAGCCACCAATAACAACCATACCGCTGTCCCAATAGTTTGCTGCTTTGAAATATCTCTTGAAAGATTTATGGAGCTGCATGGCAGAGTGCCCCAGAGGAACAGTAAGCTAAGTTTGCAAGTAGGGTGATGAAGTCACAGTCTTGGGAGTGGAGCTTGATGGCAAAGGCGCTTCTGGTATAAAGTCATAAGGCGGGGCTCAGATTGGGTTTAGGCCACCAGCCCTTGGCCTGCCTTTGCATTTCAATACTCCAGCCCTAATTTCCAGGGCATCAGGTCCACTTTGGGCCTCAAGCCAGCTTTTGTTGCAATGAGCAACACAAACTGCAGGGGAAAATATGGAGCAAAACGGAGGATGTGTTTTGGGAAGCTCAGTGGCTTAAGCGCCTGCCTGGCAACAATAGCAAGGTCCTAAATTTGATCCCTGTTTGGTGGGGGGGTGGGGGGGGAGAAGAGCAAAAGGGATTGCAGGGCAGGGAGGGAAGCAAGAAAAAATGGTTTTTAAAAGGCAAGTGGAAGGGGAAAGCTTTGGTAAATTCTAAGGGGAGGCGTTGAAGGGAAGGGATGGGATAAAAGGAAGAGGTAACGTATTATGTATAGGCGCAAATTCCCCACGATGAATGTGATCATTACGTATGACAAACACGAACTCGTAAAATATTTTACAAATAAAGAATGAGCCATCTTATGCTAGGATCCACTAGGCCCCCCGGCCCCGGCCTCCCTGGCTTTCCAGTCCCTTGCCATCGCTTTCCCATTCAACTCTAACACTTGTTTGTGCAGCAGCAGTAAATCATTCTCCCTACGTCACAGCTGGGAAAACCAAGGCTGGAGGAAGTGGCGAAGGCCCCCTGGCGCGTGCTTCTCCAGCCGTCAGCAGTGCTTCCGAGCAACAGCCTGCTTTTCACACAGATGGCACCGGCAAAACCCAATGACGGGGCATGGAGAGCACACTGATTTTGTGAAAGGACGCAGGGCATCAGGTGAAATGTCCTGCTGAGCTCGGCCAGCCAAACTCAGCTTGTTTCCCTTCAGGGGCCTTTATTTCCTCGGGGGCTTAGGTAAGCTGTCAAGGAAATCCCAAACAGTGCGTCCCAGAAGGGGCCTCAGCTGCCCCATCTGCAAACCAGTGTGGTTTTCAGCTTTCCAAACTTCTATTCCCGGGGGCTGGTAAGATGTCCAAGGTCCTGCCTCGGTGCGCTGGGTGTTGGACAAGTCAGGGTAAAGCAGATGAAGGTGGAAGGGGTCTATTTTGTTCCCTCTAGCTCCCATCCCTGCCTTAACTCCTCTTCCTAGTGAAAGCTCCCCAAAATCTATGGTCTTCTCAACAGCCCCCTCAGGTTACCTTCTTTGAAACCTTTTGCTAGCCTTCTGTGTCTGTCACTGCCTACCTGCCTACGTTGCCATTGTCCCAAAATTGCCAACTTGGATACCTCAAGGAAAATACAAGTGGTGGAAACTGGTTATCACTGCAACAAGAGTTAGCTTGCAGCCCCAAGTCGACTTGATGCACAGGGAAGCAGGGCTGGAGTGTAGAAATGAAAAGGCAGGCCAAAGGCTGGAGGCCTAAGCCCAATGCAAGCCTCACTCTATGACTTTATACCAGAAGCCCTGTCGCCATCAAGTTGAACAATGCCACATTTGAAATTGTGTGTCTGATTTATTTGACAAAAATTCATGCTCATAACATCTTTTTTTAATTTTTTTAATCAACAGCTGTCCTCTTTTAAACTTTATTTATTTTATGTTATGGCCGGCTCAGCCTGCCCTGGGGGTAGGGCTGGTGCAGCATGTGGTGCCGGGAATTGAACTGTGGTCCCTGTGGTTGCCTAAGCTTGCCTAAGCAGGTGCTTTAGACTGCTGAACTATCTCGCCGGCCCTCATAACCTCTTGATTTCCATAGCAGTTATATAAATTTGCAATCACACCAACAGTGGAGAAAGGTTTCTTTCCTCTACAGCTGCACCAGGATTTGATACTGGTAGATTTCTTGATGATAGCCACTCTTTCTGGAGTGACATGTAATCTCAGTGTTGTTTTAATTTGTATTTCTTGAGTGATCAGTGAAATTGAACTCATTTTCACATAATTATTTGTTTACTTTTTCATCTGAAAAGTATCTATTCATTTAAGCTTCCCTATTTACATATTGAGCCTTTTAATGTGTGTGAGGTCTGATATTTTAAACTCTTTACATATTCTAGATATTAATTTTCATCTGTGGAGTAACTGGAGAATTATTTCTCATGCTGTGGGTTCTTTCTGTTTGTGATTTCTTTTGCTGTACAAAAATTTTTTAAATCGATGTGATCCCAGTAGTTAATTATTTGTGATGTCTGCAGAATTTGAATTTTGTTTATAAAATCTTTACGTAACACCTCTGTGTTCAAGAGTTTGACTTATTTTATTTTCCAGCAGAAGTGTTTCTGTTTTATTATTTACAGCTTTGATCAGTTACCATTGTACTGTAGCACATAGCTGGAGATACAGTGCGGGTTAACCATCAGCAAGCGGAAGTCCAGCTTTACCGACGGCCTTTAGTAAAGACACTACTTCTTCCAGAGAAAGCGTTTGTTTCTTTTGTCAAAGATACAATAGCTGAGCCAGGCACGCCTGTAATCCCAGCACTCGGGAGGCTGAGGCAGGAGGATCGGTGCGAGTCCGAGACCAGCCTGGGCTACAAAAGTGAGCTCAAGGCCAGCCTGAACTGCATAGTGAGACCCTGTTTCAAAAAGACAAAAAAAGAAAAATATACAATAGCTTTTCTAAGAATGTGCTTAGAGAGATTTTTATGCATCTTCTTTTGTTCCAGTGATCTTTGAGCCTGGCTTTTTTTTTTCTATTTTTCTTTTTGCTTTTATTTTTGCTCATGCCATGGTTGTTCCTTATTATAGGAGTATTTCATTTCTCCCTCATACTTGAAGGAGAGTTTTGCTGGGTATAGAAGTCTGGGCTGGAATTTGTTCTCATGGAGGACTTGAAGCACTCTGCTCCATGCTCTTCTTGACTTCATGGTTTGTGAAGAGAAATCCACCGTTATTCTGATGGGTTTTCCTTTAAATGTGATCTGTTTCTTTTCTCTAGCAGCTTTTAGTATATTGTGCTTTTGCTGGATTTCTGGGATCTTGACTATTATATGTCTGGGTGTGTTTTTAGTTGGGTTGATGTTATTTGGAGGTTTATACACTTCAGTTACCTGAATGTCCGATTTTTTTCTCAAACTTGGGAAGTTTTCTGCTGTTACTTCTGCCCATATTCTTTTTATATCATTTGTGTCGACTCCTTTTTTCTCACTGATTCCTATTAATCTCACGTTGTTCATTTTTGCATCATCTTGCAGATGTTGAATTATTTTTCCTGCATCCTGATTGTTTTTAAGAGATCCTTTCTTACCTTTTCAATACCTGCAACAGTGTCTTCAAGATCTGGGATTCTACCTTCACTTTGGTTCATACGTTTTGCCAACTTGTGATTGAGATTTTATTTTCTTGTATATCTCTTTCAAACTGTTACATGTGATCTATTTCTTTCCTATATTGCTCAATCAGGGAATCCATCACTTTTCCGTTATCCTCTAATTTTTTATCAGTGTCTTCTCTAGTAGTATTGAAGTCTCTCATTTTAGTTATCTTTGATCTCTCCAGTTCGGAGATTATTTCTGCTCTATTCTCCTCTGTACCTTTCTGTAGTTGTTCCTGTACTTTAGATGCTATTAATTTAGACATGTCTTTTTTAACTTCAGAGGTTATTTCTGCCCTGGTTTCCTCTATATGTTTCTACAGTTGTGTTCCACTTCAGAGTCTTTAATTCATGCACTTCTTTTTTTACTTCACATGTTCACTGTGTTCTGAGTTACTCTATATGCTTCTGCACTTGTCTGTCTACCTGAGAAGCTATCAATTCAGAGATTTTGTCTGCATGATTCCCATTTTCTTGTATGGTAGTGTCTCCTGTATCTGTTACATGTGGGTTTGGGACCTGAGATTGCATTTTGCTCCTTGTCTGTATCACTCTGTAGAGCAGTGACCTTTGGTACAGGACTGCATGGCCACGGGTTAGTCATTTAGTCCAGACTGCTGGGTCAGATGAGCTGCTTTTAGGTCTGGGGAGGGAGGTCTCCCTCACCTGGGGGGGGGGCTTGCTAATGGATAGACTAAGCTTGCATCAGGCCAAAGGTCTCAGTCGCATGGTGAACCTGATGCTGGATAGGATGTGCTCATGGCAGGCCAGAGGAAGTCTCAGGCAGGCTCAGGAAGTCAGGCTGGCCAGAGGTCTCACACGGGCCGGAAGAAGTCTCTGATGGGCCAAAAGTCTCAGGCAGGCTGGCAGGCTGGAAGTCTCAGGCAGGCTGGAAGTCTCAGGTTGGCCAGAGGTCCCAGGTGGGCTGGAGGTCTCACGTGGGCCGGAGGAAGTCACATATATATTTTATAGAACTACAAATAGTCATGATCAAAAAAACTACAAGAGACATAGAGTAGTCAAGATTCCAAAAGAATAAAATATTAAAAGCTGTTAAAGGTACAAGTTAACTAGATTCCTTAATCTCAGTATATTTATCAACACAAACCCCAAAGTCAAGGAGTCATAAGAAAGATCTGTCAAGCTCTAAGAGAAAACAATTTATAACCCATATTATTGTAATCTACAAAATTATCTTTCAAGCTTGATGGAGAAACGTATTTCCATGTAAAGAATAACAGAAGAAACTCATGACCTCCAAAACAGCACTTTAAAGAGTTCTCTTTTTTTAATTTTAAAATTTTTATTAGTACATTTTACAGTACATAATGATTATATTTGTCATTGATAATTACATTTAGGAAAATAACATATCTTTTTTTTCTTGTTTTCAGAATTTTTGTTTGTTTGTTTATTTATTTATTTTTATGTCCGGCTCAGCCTACCCTGAGGGCTGGGCTGGTGCAGCATGTGGTGCTGGGGATTGAACCTCAGTCCCTGCAGCCGCCCAAGCTTTCCCAAGCAGGCTCTCTAGACCACTTAGCCATCCAGCCAGGCCCCGAGGAAAATAACACATCTTAACTCATTTTATGTGTGCTTTTGCTCTCCCTCCTTCTCTCTGTTTGTTGTTTAATATTTTAGATTTTTTTAAATGATATAGCAATCTTCAAGTATAGGAAATGACATTTTAGTGTAATTTTATAAGTATAAAAATTATCTCAACTCAATCCTATGTTTAACTGGAAAATTTAGTTGGCCTAGGAAGAAGGTTGCTATTTTTTGTAATTTGTCAATATGTAGACTTGAAAATTTGTGTTTGATTAGTGAATTGAACACATTTACATTGATGCTTGTAGCTGATACATGTTGGCTTATGTTTGTCACATTATTTTCCAGCTGTAGATGTTTTTTTCTCTCTCTAGTTGCTTGTTCTGACTAATAGTTCTTTTGTGTTAGTGTTCTTAAAGTTGTGGTTGTTTCTGTATCTTTCTAATATATCTGTCAGTACTATGTAGGGTTGGTTTCATTGTCATGAGTTTCTTCTGTTCTTTGTCATGTAAGTCTCTTATATTTCCATTAAATTTAATAGATAGGGGCCTAGGCGATTGCTGAGTAGCATATGCTCCTGCCTAACAAGTTCAAGATCCTGAGTTTGAGCCCCAGGACCAAAAAATGATTAATAATAGATAACAATAATAAATAAGTGTGATGGTTTTGCAGGCTACATCAATCTGGGTTAATCTGTTCTTTTCTCTAATAGCTTTTAATATTCTGTTCTTTTTCTGAATTTCTGGAACTGATTATTATGAATTTGTGTGTAGATTTATTTTGATTATGGTTAATTGAAGCTCTGTGCGCCTCAGTTACTGTATGTCAGATACTTTTCCACAGGTTGGGAAATTTTCCACTACTACTTCTGCAGATAGTTTGTTTGTGTCAGTTTTGTTGATTCCTATTATTTGGTTGACACCTATTATTAGTCTTATGTTGCTTTCCTTTGCCTCATCTTGTATCTGCTGAATTGCTGTTTACCAGTTCCTTGTTTTTAAGAAATATTTACTTTTATGTTCAATTGCTGCAATGATGTCTTCAGTGCCTGAAAGTCTATCTTCAGTTTCATTGAATCAGTTTTTCAAACTTTCAGTGGAATTCTTAGTCATGGATATGTGTTTGAAACCATTTCATACATTGTAATTATTTCCTATATTGTTCAATGTTTTTCTCACTTTTCTATTTGCCTCTAAATTTTTATCTATTCTTGGGGCCAAGAAGATAACTCAAGGGCACAAGGGCCTGCCTGGCAAGTGCAAGCTCCTGAGTTTGATCCCCAGTTCCACAAAAAAAGAAAAAAGAAACTGTACTTTCTTTACATGTCCTCATCAATTCCTTTGTGATATTGCCATTTCCTTTTTATTAACATGGGTGATTATTTCTGGTCTAATTTGTTCTATAGCCTGGTGCAGTTGTTTCTTTACATCAGTTTGCTATCATTTTAGAAATTTCATGTGTATTAATTTCAATTCATTCCTTTTCTCCTAGACTTGTTCTGAGTAGCTAATATTTGAGATTGTGTTTGTTCAAGCATTTTTGAAAGAAAATGAATACTAACCTAAGCCCCTTATGTTTCAATAACATACACAAATGCTGCACATACCTCTGCTCTGCCATTGATAAATTCTGCTGTTTTATTACAGTTAAGAACAGCCTTTCCACAGTGAAATGACTTTCTTTCACCTCTTCTGAACAGACACTTTCAGGCTCCCTCCCATGGAGTTTCCAAAACATCTGTTTCACTCCTTCCCAGAACAGTGGAACTTCTCCTTTAAGTCTCAGGTCCCTGTGGGGAAGGGGATCACCAAGGGTAAAGAAAGACAAAAATATTATGGAATACAAAAGGGACCAGGAACAACTCTACCTCAGCTATTTCCACAATTATCCTACATGTATTAGCCAATAAGAAGAACAGCAACTGTAGAGAATGAGTACATAAGGAATAAGTTAATGAGGAGTTGGGTTTTCTCTTATACTGATTCTTAAATTTTGACAACAATTCTCAGCAGATGTTATCCTGCTTCAAGAATGCTGATTTATCAGCATTCCACCCATATGAAGGAGATATGCAGCTTTCCATTTTCCTTCCTGTTTCTGGGGCAAGATCACACTGACCTTTAGAATGTGAGATCTGAGTTATGTAGCCCGTCCCCCAACAGCAGGCATGATGAAATGCACATGTATTCTCAGCAGTCCAGAAGAATCTCTGAGGTCCAGAAATGCTAGGAGTTTCAGATTAGTTTGGCCTACAGAGCTTGTTCTGGGCAAGCCTGGCCTGCATAGTGAGAACCTATCTCAAAACAACAAAAGAAACATGTACAATTGTAAATCCTTAGTTGTCCACACCATAAACACTAGAGAACTCAGCACAGCACAAATGAGAGTATCTGTAAGATGCCTACATATTGAAAATCTCACCGCATTCTTTCTTCATAGTTTGTACTAAACTTATAATCCTCTCGCACAACCACAGTCAAGGACAGAGGGAGGCTGACCAGAAGAACAAGATCAGAATCAAGTCATTCCAGTGACTCTCATCCTGCTTTCAATGACCACAAAGATGAAGCAAAGCTATCTGTCTGATCATCTGGCCTATGACTATTCCTAAATAAAGGTTTCCAATGCCATGGTAATTCAAGTTCACAAGGACTACAAGGACTTGGTCCAGTGGCCACTTGACACAGATATTAACTCCATAATTATAAACTGACCTTGATTTGGCAGCTTAGTGTTTGTGGCATTTTGGGATTCGTTATACAAGACTACCTTCTCAGGTATTCCTAGGGAAATGGCAACAGCAATTCAAAATTATATTGTTTAAGGATCTTTTGAGTAAGAAGTTTACTACATAAACCAGAGTACATTGCATAGCCTATAAGCAGTTGCAGGGATCCACTGATCTTACTGTGAATGGTTCAACCTTGGGGCGACACGGCGGTAGGAATGAGAAAGATAGACAGGACGAAAAGTTGGCTAAGTGGTCGTCAGTGCGCCCGATGGGCAAGACTAAATGCACACAGAAACGATCCTTTATCTATACTTCTACAAAGTGTGCATCCCATAACACAAGGCTACCCAGCAACCAATAGCTGGCCCGAACCAGGAAAGATGTTTTTCTCAGCACTGGGGTAGCTTTCTGCTCCAGGCAGGGAGGCCCAGTACCACCTACACACACTTAATCAAATTCTTGGCTTCCTGCAGCTCCCAAAAAACAATATGCATAGCTATGTAAAATGTAGAAAAAAAAGCAAAACCGTTAGAGGCCCATCTAATAGCTACTCATGAGGCACCACAATAGAAAGCAAAACATTTGCCTGGGGATGTAGCCCAGCAGCACAGGATCTGCCTGGCAAGTTCAACGTCCTGGGTTTGATTCTTGGTACCAAAAAAGAAAATAATAAAAGAAAAAAAAAGAAACTTGAAGAAATAGAAAGAGAAACATTCCAAGTCAGGGTGGCAGCTTTTTATCCAGCTTTATTTTTTACTTTTTAAAGTGATTTCAGTCCTAAGTTTTAATATAAAGGAATAGTTTTGTTTTACTTTTCTTACACTTTCTATTACTTATTAGTTGTGATAGCCAAATCTTGGAAACAACCAAAATGCCCGTCACCTGAGAAATAGATGAAAAAGATGTGGTGTTTTTATACAACAGAGTATTACTCAGCTATAAAGAAAAATAAACTCTAAGCCTTCATATATAAGTGCATGCAACTTGAAGATATACTTGTAAGTGAAATAAACCAAACCAACATGTGTAAATATCATATTGTTTCCACAGCATAAGAACTCAAAAGAAGAAATAAAAATTGAAAAGTGATACTTATTCATATATGTTTGTGGTATATAATGATTATATTCCTCATTCAGAGTTGGTACACATATATAACAATTTTAATGATTTTAATTGCTTTGCCTCTCTCTCCCTCACTCCCCCATTCCGTCTTTTGCAAAAGATCTGCCTCCGCTTTTTCTAATTTCCATATTATATTTTATTTTGCTTTCTGTTTATATTTTATTTTTTAAAGGAATATAAAACTATTTATTGACCACTGCTCACCATTATTTACAATAAAGTAAACAGTATACATTAGGATAACATTCTGACTACTACAAAGTTGTTTTCCTGGCTTCTGCTGAAAACAATAACCCAAATACCGCAAGGACTGAGCCTACATGTAAGGAACAAGTTGGGGTCAAGAAAAA
>PVJA010049674.1:0-13617 GCA_004027025.1 Myocastor coypus
CAGCAGTCTAAAGCGCCTGCTTGGGAAGGCTTGGGTGGCTTCTGGGACTGCGGTTCGATTCCCGGCACCACATGCTGTGCCAGTGCTGCCCTCGGGGCAGGCTGAGCCAGCCATGAAAATGAGTGAATAAGCAAACAAGGGTTCTGAAACAAGAAAAAATAATAATAAATAAAATAAAATAAAATAATTCTTAAAAAAAAAAAAAAAAACCTATACTAAATTTTGTCTTTCCTCCCCATCAGAATGACTATCAGCAAGAATACAAATAAATAAATAAATAAATAAATACTGGTGAGGATGGCAGAAAGGAAGAATGCTTCTATGCTGCTGGGGCGAACGTAAGTTAGTAAGGATGGTCCTCTAAACCTTAGAGCTACCATATGATTCAGGGAAGCCACTCCTTGGGAGACACGAGAAAGAATTAAGGTCAGCATACTCTAGGGATACCTGCACACCTATGTTGACTGAGGCACAACTCAGTAGCCAAGACTAGGAAACAGCCTAGGTCGCTATCAACAGATAAATAGATAAGGAAAAAGTGCCTTATATGCAGTGGATTGGTCTTCACCTGGAAAGAACAAGATCATGTTGTTTTTTAGGAACACCGATGGAACTGGAAATCATCACACTAAAGGAACTATGTGGAACCTAAAAAAAGACATGAAAGTAGAGGGGAGATTATTATTGGACAAGAGGAAGGGACTAAGGCAGAAGGAGAAAGAGGGTAATAGTGATGGATGTGACCAAAAGGTGTTACATTCATGTGTAAAAATACCAGATTGAAACTCAATATTTTGGCCGGGCGTGGTGGCTCACGCCTGTAATCCCAGCACTTGGGAGGCTGAGGCAGGAGGATTGATGTGAGTTCCAGACCAGCCTGGGCTACAAAAGTGAGCTCAAGGCCAGCCTCAACTGCATAGCAAGACCCTGTCTCAAAAAGACAAAAAAAAAAAAAAAAAAAAAAAAAAAAAAGAAACTCAATATTTTGTAAGATTAGTAGGCATAACATATATATTTTAAAACATCTGCAATATGGCCAGAGAGATAGCTCAGTGGCTTAAGCTTGTTAAGCATAAACTCCTGAGTTTCATCCCTATACAGAAAAAAAAAAAAAAAAAAAAAACCTGAAATATGGTTCAACTGAAAAATTTTCCCTTTCCTTATAATAAACCAAGCTACTATTAGTAACTTTAGTTTATATGCATCTCACTTGGGAAATTAATGAGGAAAAAAAGAACAGGTTTGTGGACCTAGCCAAAAGCTGCACATTTAGAATTCCTAAGGGTGACAGCTAAGTAACTAAGCATATATATTTAAGTTTTGTCAGTGTTTCTTTTAAGCCAGATCAGACAGGTGCTTCTCAAATTCCAAAGTGCCTATGTACCAGCTAAGATGCTTATTAAAATGTAAAGTCTAAAGCAGCAGGTCTGAAACAGGGTCTGAGATTCTTCACTTTGGACAAATTCCCAGGTTCCTATTCTTTTCTTCTGTTCTCATTTATATATTTGGTACAGGGTCACACTATGCAGCACAGATTCATAGTGGTTCCCTGTTTTGAGCCTCCCCAGCACTGGGATTACAGGTGTGTACCACCATGCCCAGATTAAGTCACTGGCTCAGTGGGCCCCTGGGACTGGGACGGCACAGCATGCAGGACTGGAATAAGGGACTGGGGATTGAACCCTGGGAACCAACCCTGGTCCCTGAGCTTGCCAAAGCAGTTAGTCTGCTGAGCTATCACTGGCCCTGGTTCCTACTCTTTCAACAGATTTTGCCTCAAATCTTTCAGCATCCTAGAGCACATGGATTATTTGCACTTTTATTTTGCTTTATGTGTGTGTGTGTGTGTGTGTGTGTGTGTGTGTGTGTGTGTGTGGTACTGGGGATCAGACTCCAGACCTTGTACTTGTGAGGCAGGTGCTTATGCTGCTGAGCTATCTCCCCAGCACTACTAAGCACACAGAAATTTCCCTCCACAACTAAATGCCTCATGTGCTCTGCACTTAAATTGCAAGTGCAATTAGCTCTTGCCTTTGGTTTTTATTTTGCTCAGAGGCAGAGATTGCTATTATTGTACATGTTATGAAGAGATTTTTTTGTTTGTTTTTTTTTTTCTTTTATTTTATATAGTGAAGGTCTTGCTATGTAGTTCAGACTTCCCTTAAAAACCCTAATGTGCCGCAGGCTGGCCTCGAACTAGAGCTCCTGCCTAAGCTGGAATTATAGGTGTGTAGCAACGTGCCCTACTTTGAAAAGAACGTCTTAATGCAGCAGTTCTCAACCTGTGGGGCGTGACCCCGGCGGGGGTCAAACGACCAAAACACAGGAGTCGCCTAAAGCCATTCCAAATCATAAGTGTAGCAAAATTACAGTTTTGAAGTAGCCACCAAAATTATTTTTTGGTTTGGGGTCACTGCAACATGAGGAACTGTATTGCGGGGTCATGGCATCAGAAAGGTTGAGAACCACTGTCTTAATGTCAGAATAGAGTCTTCAACCTTAGACTTCTTGCCTCTCTTAGTTTAAAGGATTGAAAGCCATGATCAGAGAAATTCACATTTTCTAGCTTGTTATTCATGCTATTTTAAAGTTATTCAATCTCTTCCAAAGTGATACCTGAATCTCAAAAAGAAATTGAAGTTCTCAAGGGAAGCAAAGTTCTGTGAGAAACACAATTTGCAGTTAGGACAACATCACTAAGTATATCACGTAATAGCTGCCTAAGGAAGACACAAGTTGCAAGCATATTAAATAAGCCTGTGATCTAGGATTTAATGTAATAATAAAAGCAGTTGATGTTTGAGTGTTACAATTTACTAGGCCTTGGCATACTTCATACCAATGAAATCTTTCAATTTCTGTTTTATAGCAGTGCATTGCTAGAGCAAATGAACTTTAGAATAGAAAATTAATAAAAACAAATGCTAAAATTCTGTTATAAAATAAAATGACTGAGTCTATAGAACCAGTACAGTTTTCCAGGCAGACAAATTAAAGAATGATACCATAACAACTTGAGAATGCTAATCAAAGGTGTATGAAGCTTCAAAACCACTGTATTGTTTGACAGATCAGGAGGAACCAGGAGTTGTTTTATTAGGCAATTGCCACGAACTCTCTTCTGTAGCTTGTTAGGGAGGACTTTGTATACATATATTTTTAAGAACAGGAAGAGGGGCCAGGGAGATGATTCAACTGTCTAAAGTGCCTGCTTAGGAAAGCTCAGGCAACCTCAGGGACCCCCAGTTTGATTCCCAGTACCACGTATTGCACCAGCTCCACCCACAAGGCAGGCTGAGCCAGCCATAATTTAAAAAAAAAAAGAGTAGGAAGAATTTATTGAGGAAAAAAAGCTTATCTCTGAGACAGACAGAAGAGGGCTGAGAATTGCCCACCAATCCCAGTTCTCAAGGGTGTTTCTCAAGTAAAGCCATGAGGTGAGGAGGGCTTAGGGGAGGACAGACTATAGCCAATTAAACAAGATTACAAGTACAGTCACTTAATCCAATGGGAAGTTATAGGATGGGTTTGACATGAGACAAAATTATGGTCAAACAGTAAGATGACAGCAAGTATAGGACTTTGTGTTTAATGAGTGGGTATACAGAGGAATCATCAGGAGTATCTGGGTGGTTGGGCAGCAACTATCAACCATCATCCCATGTACAAGAGGCACTGTCAAAGGTCAAGTCTAGAAGGGGTGTGTGCTATCATTATCATGCAAGTAAAAGGCCAAGATGAAGCTAGATACCCAAATAACCCCCATGACAAAGACTCACATGGCTCAAGATGTCAATCATGCTGAGGGTGAGAACCCTCAGCATTTTACAAGACTAAAATGAATTAGTAAAGAGTCTGAACTATAACTTTTTCAACTTAAAATTGTACATAGCTGGTAATGCTAACCATGGTTAGCATGGTGGTTTCAGCAACAGATCACTGCAATCACCTTGGGAGTGCGTTGCTGCCATAGGTTTTTGTGTTCCTACAGACTTTAAAAATTAATGTGGGGGGGGAGGGAAGTGAATGTATCCCATCTAGTAGACTGCAGCTGCCTTGATGATTGTGCCAAAATCTTATTCACTTAAATTCTTTTCCCTCCTCACTCTGCTGTCTAGCAGGGCTCAAGGAGATAAGAGAATAGAAACAAAGATAACAAAACCAAATAAGAAAAAAATAACCAAAACCAAAACCTACTGGCTGTGGCATCTGGAGGTCTGGGATCCATAGTGAAGATAAGCTTACAGAGTAACAGGAAAGCTTATAAGCACAGATGTGGGGCTTAGTTAACACAGAGAGTGAGGGAGAAAGGTTTCCACAAAGAAGTGGTATCTAAGCAGAGTCTTGCCACAGCCCGTCCAGAAGCTGGGGAATGGGCTTTGGGTAGATGAAGTTGCTGACGTAAAGATGCTATCTGTGTTTCTCTGCTGTATCTTTGATAACAGGAATAGAGACAGAAATAGCAAGCAACATTTTGTGGAGAAAAAAGCAGGAGGCTGGCACAGTTCTGAACTCAGTTAATCCTCCAGAAGGCCTGTGGGCTAGGTCCTATTATTACCCTCATTGTACAGATAAGTAAGGTAGGGCAAGGTGTGGTTCAAGTGACTTGCATAGGGTCACACAGCCAGAGACTGCTGGTTGGGATTCAAACCCCATGTAGCTTTTAACCATTACTTTATACTACTCAAAGAGCCAGAAGATCTGACCACTACTTTCAAGAAGAGCTATCAGGCAGAATTAATCTGGCCAAATGTACAGTATACCTTTTAAGTAGAAGGCCAGTGCCTGGTAAACTCCTTTTGAAGGAAAAAATCAAACTTTTAACTATGGATTATCAGAACCCTGTCTGCTCCGTACCTCATACAAAGATTATCTCTACCTAACCCTTCTTAGTCTCTACTTTAGGGTATATACTTCTTTTCAGTGTTCCTGGATCCACAGTACCTCAGTCATAGCCATCCCTCTCTTTTCAAAACTGCAGTCTTGAAGGACCAAGTATCTTTGTCCTTAGCAAAATTAGGTTTCAACAACAGAGAACTAGAGCTCCCCCAAAGGCCTTCAAAGTCTTCCAGCTCTGCTGGGAGGAAGTGCCCTGAAGCACCTCCTTGCAAACAGAGGTGGAACCACAGAGGAGTGCCCTTTTAACAGTCCTTACCTGAGGAACATCAGGCCATATTTTCATAGTCTGGAGAGACTGATAAACAGCCTCTGGCAGAGCTCTGACCCACACATCCACTGTATCACCAAGAAGATAGTCCTCTTTAAAATGAAAATGCTCCAGCCTGAGCTGAGCTCTGTGGGCCAGAAGGCATTTGGTTTGTTCTAGCTTAAAGGGACTATAACTCTAAACCTCATGACTCCTGGAAGACGTCATGTTATCACAGCTAAGAGGAAAAAGCCTGTCTTGGTGGCTTTGCGTAAGTCATTTAACTTACTGAGCTTGGGGCTTAAATAATAATAGTTTACTTACTGGGCATCATGACATAATGCAGGTAAAATAGCTAAATATACAAGGCCCTCAATAAATTTTATCTTTACTATTAAAAAAATTAATAATATATGTCAAAAGCCTATATTCAGGGGCTGGGGAGATAGCTCCGAGGCACAAGTGCCTGCTGGGCAAGTGCAAGGTCGTGAGTTTGAACCCTGGTCCCACAAAAAAAAAAAAAAAAAAAAGCCTATATTCATAGATGTATACAAAAATAGTCAAAGGTTATATACCATGCTTTCATTTCATTGGTATTTCATTTCATTTCAATGAAAGAAATTTCATACATTAAACATAACTTTCAAAGCAACTTTTACCACTGACCTATAACTTTTGTAAGTTTGCAAAAGTAACAATACATAAAACCTCCATGAATACTTTCTACTTTCCTCTTCACAAGTATCACCAACAGTAGGTATCTATTTAAAGGAATGACAACCTATAAGCATCTATGTCAGTGACTTAAGATACTATACAAAAGGAGCTATATTTTGTCAAGGGGCTGGCCTCACTTTTTTGGGTAAAATATGAATTCCATCAGGGTAACCAGGCCCCTGAGCTTGTGTCCGAACTAGGCAGCACAGCTCTCTGGAAAAAGAATTTTTTCTTTCTGAACATTTTGCTGATCTGTGTTAAACCTTGCTCTGTATCTAAGTTTTGGCATTATCTCAAGAAAAATACCCCTACAACAAGATCAAAGATAAGATGTCCTCCTGCTACTTTACAATGTAAGAAAAAGAAAGTAAAGCAAAGCATGAAAACCTATTTACTATTTATTTTATGGTAAAATTTCTTTGATTTCTGGAAAAGAGGCATAGAACTAGCAGAAGCCTCAAAAACAGCTGCTTCAGGCTTCAGGCCTGCCCTGTCTTAATTGTGCCTTGGCTGCCACCCTAGTCACATTGGCTCAGGAGCTGGTGCCCTGCAGACACTAAAGCGCTCACGGAGCTCTCAATCCTTCAGCAAGGCAGAGAGGATCCCTGAGGCTTCCTCCTTTGAGTGGGCGCCCATTCTGAACCACACCCGGAACATGTGAGTTCTCTCCTGTCCTCTGCGCTGTGTTTGCTCCTTTAGCTTCTCACCAAATGCCACATGTCCCTGGGCCAGAATTCAAGTCTGATTCATCTTGGTGCGCTCTGAGCCTGGCGCAGAGAGGTGGCTCAGTGAGTGAGCCAACTAACAACATGCCAACTCGAGACACCACCCCACTCCCCCTTCCACCCAGCTCCAACTCTGTCTGCTTTCCTCCCAAGCCAGCTTGCTCTTTCCCTCTGCTCTCAAACGGAAATGTCAGGTGCTTCTTTAAGGGGAAGTGAAGACAATCAGCAAGATGGAGAATACTGTCACTCAGCCTGCAAAAGTGGGAGAAGGGCCAGGCGTGGTGACGCACACTTGTAATCCCAGCACTCGGGAGGCTGAGGCAAGAGGATTGATGTGAGTTCGAGACCAGCCTGGGCTACAAAAATGAGCTCAAGGCCAGCCTGAACTACACAGTGAGACCTTGTCTCAAAAAGACGAAAAAAAAGAAAGAAAGAAAGAAAGAAAAAAGAAAAAGTGGGAGAAGGAAGCATTTTTTTTTTAGAAGGGTGAATTACTAAAAAAAAAAAAGGGCAGTTTCTAAAAGGAAAGCAGGTGTAGGGAAGCGTGTGTGCGTGTGTTTGTGTGTGCACACGCGCGCACCATGTGCATATGACTATGCAGTGTTGGTTAACAGAGGTCACTTTTCAGGTATCAAGGAATGAAAAGGTGTTCAGGTGCAAGAAGACTCCGGGGCAAGGAGCAAAGGCAGAGTGGCCTTGGCTGGTAACTCCTAGAAGAAAATGCCAGAGGCCCTGATCTCAAGTCACCCCACGCTGAGAGATGCACCACCAGGATCCTGATAGGAAAAAGACGCCCACCCTCCGGCTTGCACACTCAGCTTTCCCGTACAGTGTGGCAGGCGCTGAGAGGATCAGCCACAGACGCCCCGGAGGCCCCCACCCTGCCTTCACCCCCGGCCTCCCAGGCTCGGAAGGGCGGCCCCACGACAGCTGCAGGGCAAGGTTTGCCCTCTTTGCCCTGAGTCTCAAGCCTGAGGTGCGACCCGTCTTCTCCCAGAACCAGGCTGAGAAGTAATTCTTCTCACCCGAAGTTCCCACGCTGGGCCCACCCGCGTCTTCCCAGGGCCCCTCAACGTCTGGGCGCGGGTGTGGAAGGAGAAGGGAACCCTACGGCCGCCGACCCGACGGAAGAACAAGCCGAGACGGCTGGGCAGCTCGCGGAGCAGGGTCCGCGCTCAGTCCCCCGGCGTCCACCCCGGCGGCGCCCTCCCGTTCGCTCACCCCACCACGGAGATCATCATGGCAGCCACCACTAGGTAGTTGGTCTGGTAGTAGAGCAGATTGCTCACGACACGGTTGTTCCATTTGGAAATGTCCCTAAAGTCTGGCCGGGCGAAGCGGTCGGAGCCCGGAAAAAAATCGTCCCAGGCGCGGAGAGGGGCGACGGTCACGTCCATGTTTCTCCGCCTGGCCTCTTTCACCTCCGGAATCCGGAGGCGGCGGCGGCGGCAACCGAGCCTGGAGGAAGAGATGACAGCGACTTCGGCTGATCGACTCTGCGGTTGGTGGGCTGAGAGCAAAGGGAGTCGGGAGCGGGAGGGTGTGTTTGCTCTTTTTTGCTTCTTGATTGGCTGGAAGAGATCGGTTACAGGAAAACAGGAGCCGCACCAAAGCGAAGGGACCTAAGGCGGAATACAGATGAAACGTAAGAAAGCAACGCGGTACCGCAAACACACACACACACACACACACACACACACACACACACACACACACCCCACACACCGCAGCCTGCGGAAATCGCCGATCTGAAGGGAGGTGGCTGTGCCTTCTCTGGCAACAAACTCCCTTTTTAAAGTTTTTTTGAATGTTGAACCTATGAACCTAGGAGCATGTTCTGCGCGTTAGAGAGAAAGAAAAAAAAAAAAAAAAAAAAACTGGCAGCTGTTCAGATGCTAGTCTAAGTGGAATGGAAAGGATGACAGCCATAGCGTTACTACGGGATGAGCTTTTGAAAATAAGGACTACTATCCTCGGTGTATCTGCACGCTGTCCTCGGGCTCTCCATCTTTCACCAAGCATGCGATCCGGTTGGCAACAGGGTAAAGGAGATCGCGTGCAAGAGGCTGCTTTGCTCTGTTCTCTTCCGTGTTGTTTGTTTGTTTGTTTGTTTGTTTTTGTCTTTTTGAGACAAGGTCTCGCTATGCAGTTGAGGCTGGCCTTGAGCTCACTTTTGTAGCCCAGGCTGGTCTTGAATTTGCACCGATACTCCTGCCTCAGCCTCCCGAGTGCTGGGATTACAGGCGTGAGCCACCATGCCCGGCTTCTCTTCCGTGTTTTCCATCTCTGTTCTCTCGTAGTCAAATCACCAAACTACTGTGACATAATAAAATGACTAATAAATAAACGACTTCTGTCTGAGCCCGTTGTTCACATTTTAAAGCAAACAATTGCTTTGAACCAGTTGTTCTTCACCCTAGTGTTTTCTGGGCAGAAACTTGATTTTCAGTCAAACAAACAAACAAAAAGGCCCCACCATCATTCCAGTATTGAGCAAAACTTTTAATAAGGGAGCACAATACTTTCATACATGCTATATTTCCTAGCCTGAAGAACTGGCAAGAGATGGATTATTTATAAATTCTCTTGTAAGATCTAAAAAGATCTTTTGTTGTTGTTGTCATTCTTTGTTTTGTTTTAGTTAAGATGCTAATACCATAATTTTTATATATCAAATTTATGAGAATAGATATAATCTTCCCTCCCTATCTGTGGGGGAATTAAACTTTGGGACACCTTTCTCTACCCCCACACCAAAATCTATAGATGCCTAAGTCCTTTATTTAAAATGATTAATTCTGGGCTGGGGAGATAGCTCAGTAGAATAAGTGCTTGCCTGGCAAACATAAGGACTTGAGTTCAACCCTTGGTTCTGCAAAAAATAAAATGAAATAAAATGATGTAGTGTTTATGCATAGTACATATGCTTTGGGGCATCTCTTTGTAACTTAAAATAACCCAATATGAGTTCAACACTATGGAAATGCTAGGTCAACTTTTGCTATATTTCTTATAGAATAATGCCAAGAAAAATGTACTTGTTCATAACATAAACTTTTAAAAATTCTCATCAGTAGTTGTTTAAATCTGTGTTTTGGGGGTGAGCAGAGTATATTTTGATTAGTTTTATAATGTGGCAGGCAGAATTCTAAGATAATAGTATTCAAGAAAAGATTCTCTTAAACTACAAGTGGTGCTGTATTAACACAGTTATCCTACTGAGATCAGCAAATTGCAAAGAACTGGAGAATAATCAATTTACTTAATACACATTCTGAAAGGCCCGGGGTTAGTTTTCCTTAATGATTCTGAAGATAGCTAATGAACTTACAGAGATCGAGGATGTTAAAGTTTGATAATTGAGCCAAATCAGTGCTAAAATATACCTTTAGCGCTGTTTTTTGAATAGAAATCTATAATGTGAAAAATGTTCCCTGCACCCACTTTTTCCTGCTTCTGAAGGAATGGGAGGGGCTGAAGTTACAGAAAGCAAAATCAGAGTCTCAGATCTTTTCTCTCCAACATGTGACTTTGGGGAAAATTAATGTCCTTAAGTTTCAGTTTCTTCATATGGGAACTGGTGATGACAAAACACCTGTCACAGAGAGGATAAATGAAGGAATATTTTGGAAAGTGCTTTGTGTATAATTAGTGCTCACAGATAAACTTTGCTGTTATTAATAACAGTACAATCCATGATTCATATGGGTGATATTTATAAGGTTTTAACCAGATTTGTTTTCTCTATGTTTATAATAAAATATTCATTAATTTTTATGTATCATGTTATTTTATTTTTTTATTTATTTTTTCTTGTTTCAGAACCTTTATTTGCTTATTCATTCATTTCTATGACCGGCTCAGCCCGCCCCGAGGGCAGGGCTGACACAGCATGTGGTGCCGGGGATCGAACTGAGGTCCCTGAAGCTACCCAAGCTTTCCCAAGCAGGCGCTTTAGACCACTGAGCCATCCCGCCGGCCCCATGTTATTTTATTGTTATGACTATATCTAAATAGATAGGACAGGGAGAAAAATGTTGAAAATGTTGAGTAAAATGCCAATAAATATTCTGAATCCTTTTAAACAGGTGAGAAAATACTAGAGGGTAAAAATAAAGAAGGAGGGAGCTGGGGAGATGGCTCCGAGGCACAATTGCCTGCTGGGCAAGTGCAAAGTCGTGTTTGAATCCCGGTCCCACAAAAAATAAATAAATAAATAAATAAATAAGAGGGAGGAGCTGGGCGTGGTGGTACATACCTACTCCCAGAATTTAGAAGGCTGAGCCTCGAGGATCACAGTGGGTTTGAGGCCAGCCTAGGATACAAAGTGAGTTCAAGGCTGGCCTGTATTACATAGTGAGACCCCATTTCAAAAAACAAAAACAAAAGATTAAAAAAACAATGAAGGACCCGGGGATATAGCTCAGTGACACAATGCCTGCCTGGAAAGCACAATATCATGAATTTGATTCCCTGTAACCCCCCAAAAAGGGGGGCAGATAGTGGAGATGGATGCACCATGTCCTGCCCTCAAGGGTCCTGCAATGCAAGAAATACTAGTTAAATATGAGGGAGTGAGAGGAGGTGTGCCAGGCCTTGTGCTCAGTTACAGGAAATCAGAGGTTATGGAGGACTTTCCCCAGCGAATACTGACTTTGAAGTACAGCAATAAAGGGAAGCTGACTCAAGTGATCTTGGTCAAAACCAGGTTAGGCGCCCTATTGCAGACCTGTGAATGTTAGAAGTGGTGACCAGTAGCCTTCACTTTGTAACTATTCAGAGCTGCATGACTACGGCTGTCAAGAGAGTATTAGTAACAATATTGCTCACTGATTACAGGCAGTTGCTATCCAATAAACATTTGTGTCATGAATTTTTGCTTACTTGCTTAAACCTCCCAAGAGATTTAAAAATAAAGAAATGAAAAAGATAAAGTTGTTCCTAGCATGATGGTTTTCTGTTCCTCTTGCAAAATATTAACTATACTTCTTTATCCTTTAGTTGCTATGTGGAATTTTTTTTTTTTTTTTTTGAGACAGGGTCTCAGTGCACAGTTCAGGCTGGCCTTGAGCTCACTTTTGTAGCCCAGGCTGGTCTCGAACTCACACCGATCCTCCTGCCTCAGCCTCCTGAGTGCTGGGATTACAGGCTTGTGCCACCACGCCCGGCGTGGAATTTTTTTAAGACATTTCAACTTTGTCAGAAAATCATTTTAAGTGAAAATGATTACGTATTGAGTCTTTGTCCTGGTCATGGTTTGGAAACAACTGGTAGTGTAATGGAGAATAAAATGTAATAGAAAGATTTAAAAACTGTAGCTTCATATTTGGTCTATCAGACTAAGTTGGCCTTGACTATCCATCTGCAACTCAGAGACAACAGACTCAGCCCTGTCTGTCCAGCTGCACAATAGACTACACAAATACTGTTTTGTTAGTCTGCTTCAAGGGACACACTAGTCCTACTAATGTCATACCAAGTCTTGCCTGCTTACCCAAGACCTTGACTGCCCCCAGACCTTTCGGCTCCATGATAAATGACTCCCCTAATTCAACCTGCCCTATACACATCTGCCTGACAACTATGACCAAATATATGTAGGCAATTGTTAACTAGCTTGTATATATAACCAATTATAGACTAATCCATTAGTCTAGATTAATCCCTTAGATTAGTACAGGAAGTACAGAGTATGGTCAACTGTACATTTTCTGCTTATAAAAAAGTATATACATTGCTGTTTTACTTTAAGCCAATGTTGATGATTTGGACCCAGACCTCATCAGTCCATCATGTTAATAAAAATTGTTTTCTCAACTCCTTGATGCAAAGTGTTTTCCACCCAGTGTACTACAGTTTCCAAAACAATAATACTTCCTTGTCTCTATTATTGAGAATAGTCAGATTTACTGGAGAGGCCCTTCTGAGGATTTTATATAGGGACTTGTCCTTCTAGATAGGACTGCCCTGAGTTTTTTTTTTTTAAACCATTGAGGAAAGGGTGATAATTTAAGATGCATTCCATTTAAAATGAGACAAATCCTCTGAAGAAGACTGTTCTCATGCTCTGTTGCTTTCATTTACTAGCAAGGGCAAGTGACTATTTCTAATCAGTGTGAGTCTCGAGAGCCTGGCCTCATCTATTAAAATACCACCCTGTGAGTCAAGGAGTCAGTCTGGAGGTGGAGTCAAGAGCTGTTTTCTTCATGGGCTAATTCCGTCTTGTCTCTAGGCCTCAGTTTCTTCCTCTGTGAAGTGGGTGGGGAGGGTTAGGTAATCCCTAGGGGCTTGCTGGTTTTCTATATCCCGGGGGCTGTGATGATCCAAGTCAAAACATATCCTGAAGCACCACTGTTGGTGCTACAACCTACAGAAAGACTTACAAACAAGGCAGGCTTTTACCTCAGTAATTTCTCTCTGCAGAGAGTCTGGACAAGAAAAAGAGGTTTCTAAAATAAAATTTAAAAAAAAGAAAAAGAGGTTTCTAAATTGACATTAAGCATTGACATGGGACCCAGGACTTGGCATTAAGTCTGGGAGTTGTCTAGGACCTCCATTCCTACACCCACTGCCAGGCACACGTTGACTTCAGCTTAGCCAATGCTACTGCTTCCCCTAACTGGGGGATCATAAAGGAGAAGCCTTCCTTAAGGGTCAAAGAATGTAAGGTTCATGGGTTCAGTGGAACAAAGAGGAGATAAAATATCATAAATTAGTAACAACAGCAAACCATTGCTATCAGTTTTCTGGGTACTTGTTAAACTTTAACACTCTAATGGTTTTCAAATTTTACATCCATAAGATCACTGTAGGTTTCCCAGGAGGTTGGGGTTTGAAAAGTTGTGTTTGTAGCTAGGCATGGAGGTACACTTTTGTAATTCCAGCACTTGGAAGGCTGAGACAGGATGGTTGCAAGTTCAAGACCATCCTGGGCTACAAACTGAGCTCAAAGCCAGTCTTAACTGCACAATGAGACCCTGTCCCCTCAAAACAAAACAAGAAAGAAAGAAAGAAAGAAAGAAAGAAAGA
>PVJA010049675.1:0-13599 GCA_004027025.1 Myocastor coypus
CCCTCCCCCCTTCCCACTCTTCCTCTCTTTTCATGCTGTGGACTGAACCCAGCACTGTGCACTTGCTAGGAGCTTCCTTCCCACTGTGGCTCTGTTCTTAGGTTCAAGACCTTAAAATATTTGAGGTGAGCGCCTGGGAGATTATGACCCCATGGCCCATCAGATGTGTCTGTGAGATGCAAGCATCCCGCAGGAATCATCCCAGGCTCTACAGGTCTGACAGCCTGAGAGGAAGCAGCAGACCCTGGAAGGACTTCCGTAAGAAGAGAGCGGGAACCAGCTGCAGGATGGTGGGTGTGCTGGAGCCTCGCGAGGTAGACCAGAAGGCTGGGAGAGGCGCTGCTTCCGCAGCAGCAGGGGGCTCATGAGGGAAGCTTCCGGTTACTTTTGCCATGTGAGATGCAAGACGCTGATTGGTAACTCTGCCCGTGGAGTTGAAGATTCAGGCAGCTTTGGATTTTTGCGATGAAAATGCATCTTGTCTGGTTTGGTGTAGATTATATAACGTTAAACTTCAGTTTCCTCGCTTTAAAAATATTCAAATAAATGGGACTTAAGGATTCCATGTGAGAAATAGATGCCAGCGAGATGCTTCATTGAGAACTGGTACCCAGCAAGTGCTAAATTCCTGAGTGGTGCCACCAAGGATCTGGTTGCTAAGGAACAGTTCCACATGCCAGGTGGCATCTCCCCAAGGAGAGAGGCGCTCCTCGTGCATACGGGGACGGTGGGCAGCCCTGGCTAGAGCAGGGCCCTCTTCCTCCGAGCCTGAGAAGCGGGTCGGGTGCAGAGCTGCTCGAGTGTCTGGAGCTCTCTTGTGCCTTTTTCCAAGCTTGCCTTGGTCTTCTTTCTCCATAACCATTTTCCACGAAGTGAGAGGGAAGAGTTTGGATAAAGTCTGGGAATCAGAGAAGCCCTTGGGCTCTCTTGCATCTGTGTCTGGGCCTGAGCGAGGTGCCTGTTTTGCGCATGTGTGCATGGGTACGTGCGCGACTCGAAGGGCAAGACTAGGGGCAAGCATGTAACGCCAGGCGATGCTCAGTTCGTAGACCGCCTTCCTGTGTGTTTTCCTCCAAGAACTGAGGAAGACTCTTCATAGACTGGCGCAGGCAACCTGCCTCGTAAGAGCTGAAATCACATGCGCGGAGGGGCAGGCAGTGCCCGGATCTTGTATCGCCGTAGCTCTGGGCCTGTGGTCTTCAGCAGCTGGCAGCCTTCAGGGGCGCGCACAGCGCCAGCCTGGTGAGCTGCTCCTCCATGCTTCGCTCCGCCGGTGGCGGCATGCCTGCCCCATGTGTGACTCGGAATGCAGAGCCTCTCCGTCTGCGCGCAGCCTCACATATGGTGCACATTCGCCTTTAGAATTTACGCAGAGGCACGGGCTAAGACGCCATCAAGCTTTGCATTTTGTGCGTCTTCTGTGATGTATGTGAGTGTCCTCCGACATTATTTTTATATTTAGAAGGTGATTTCATGGTTGCTATGGGCTTTAAAAAGAACTGCGGTTGGACTGAAACTTTCCTACCCAACCAGAAAAAAAGAGGTGAGCAGATCTTGATACGGATGGAAAAAGAGAGAGAAAAGAAATGGTGGCATTGGGCAATGACTTGTCCCATCCCTGTCCCCGCTGAGATGACCTCCACCTTCCCAACCCTCTCTTGCCAACTTTCTTTGCTTTTTGGTTGTTTCAGGACTGGAAGGACTGCTTGAATCATCTCAGAAGTGAAAGAAATCAAAGACAAGGAAAAAAAAAAAAAAAAAAAAAGAAAAGAAAGATGGGTTGGGGAGGAAATCATCTAAGAAATCTCAAACTTTTCCTGGCCAAAAAAATGCAAATAAAGGGCACAACGCTGGTGTCATGATGATTCTTTTAGACTCTATAATTTTAAAAGTTTAAAGTAATATAACAGGGATGCCGCTGGCGGAAGTCTGTGGAGCACTGATGCCAGGCTGGGCTTTACCCAGCAGGGTACAGAGGCCTCGGCAGGGTGGAGCAATCTAGCTGCAGCTGGCAGGCGGGGCATCTCAGCAGTCCTTCACCCCTGAATCTTAGGGGGAAGATCTTCAGGGCTTTGCCCTCTGAGCAGCAGACGCAGTGTACTAGGACTTGCGTTCTCCACTTGTGTTTTTATATACAGAGAAAAAGGACACTGTGTAAATTATGTCCAGCAGCTTGAGATCCTAAAGATGGAGGGAATGATGTTTCCTTATCCTCTGGGCAAAGTTCCATCACTTGGGATGTTTATGGAGCTGGGGTCTCCTGTGCCAAGTGCGAAGGATCTCGTCCCCCGTGTAACTCTTCTGCACCCCAGTGGTGTGCTCTTCAGCCGGAGAGGCTGCTGCCAGCTGCAGGCTGTGTTCCCTGGAGCCCCCCGACAGGTGGTTTGGATCCTGCTGACAGGTGTTATCTGCTTCCTGTGTCAAGGACAGCAGGCTCTCTCCTCCTTGAGCAGATATGCGAACCAAGAGATTTCTTTTTAAGGAAAACTTTTCAAAGTGAAGCAGATTTATTTCTGCCACAATGTGGACCTTAATTCTCCTTGCGATGTGTGTCACAGTCTTAATTACACAATATTCCTGAGTGCTCGCTCCGCACCTCACAACGGGCCTGTGGAATCACTTGATTGTTTTGGCTAGAGGCTTCTCACTTGCTCAACAGTATGAATCTTGGCAACAAAAAGGGAGCCAGAATTGAAGCCCATATGACTTGGGGTTTATAATGAAAGACCTGGGCTGTGTGTGTGTGATTAATGTGTACATGTGTGTATGTGTATTTTATACGTGTATGTGTGTGTACATGTGTGTGCATTAATCTGCTTGCCTTTTCAGTTCAGGAAGTTGGGTGAGAAAAGTGTTTACTTCATATTATCTTGGGGGGAAAAAAGGAGGGGAAAGGATGATAAGGGACCAGGTTGCGTGCACTGTTGCGTGCACAGGGCGCCTTGTGTCTTCAGGGCTGGTGCCCCAGGGAGCCTGGATCCCAGCAGGAGCCAGCAGGGCCAGCAGCAGCCCTGCGGGGAGCCCCCGGCAGTGAGAGCAGAGCGCCCGCTTCATCCTCCTTCGTCTCTGGCCTTTGACCCTTGGAAGCTCTTGCCTGTCACTTGCTGAACTCTGCACAGCCTTAGATGTAGATAGGAACACGATGACCATGGGCCCTAGAGAGCGTTGAGGAGAATTCTCGATGGGGTCTTGGAATGCCAGGTAACAGGCAGCCCCAGAGCTCCACTGGGTGTGTGCACCCGCCTTCGTCTGCAGGGTCTGATACGTTCGTGTTCATCCGAGCCCAACCCTGCTAGGGTTCATGACACAGAGAGTCTTGGTTGTGTAGGGCTACACAACGAACGTACTTGGTAGGGAGAGGCTAAGACAATGAGAAGCTTTTAAAATGTTGATTTAAGTTACACTTTTAAATTTTATTTGGGTTTTTTGCACACTCCAAAGAAGGGACAGAATAATTTCTGGGGAACTGAGGTTCGATAACAAATTATTTAAAGGAAAAAATTACGCTAGGATTTTTATTGTGTTTATACACAAGGATTTTTAGAAGACCTTTTGAAAAGTGGTTTTGTGGGAACTAGTTTTGTAACTATTTTGATCGGAAATAAATGAGCACACAAATCCCAACAATAAATTAATTGTTTTGAAGCAATTTATGATTTCCATGCTTATTTCTAAAATGTGTTCAAAGACAGACGACGTCATTCCCCTAGAAAACGAGGGGATCAGAAAGTTTTATGAAATACTTATGCATAAGTAAACCCTCTAAGCTCTAAGACCAAAGTGAATAACAAAATAAAACTGATAGGACTATTCTGCTTTAACGTTTAAAATTTCTTTAACATGCAAAGACTTGGGTAGAACAATAAGTGGTGGACTAAGTTTTATTTCTGCCACAGTTTTGGTGGGAGGGGCTTATGTGTTTGATTGTCAGAGCAACACATATTGTTGAAAGCTTATGAAGTGCAGTATGGAAAATTAATTCAAAACCTGGTTTCTCTTGCTGTAGGGATAACACACAGCTATTAACGTTTTGGGATATTCACTTCTGGCTACAGAAGTGTTTAATTACAACGAGGAGTCCTGTTGTGCTGAGTTCCACTTTTTTCCATTTACATCACGGTGTCTGTATTCCCGGTGCTGTCAGATGTCATTTATAAGTTGTGACAGGAGGCAGAGGAGTTGTTCAGAGCTTGGGTTCCATAATCAAATGCAGTGTAAGCTCCACCTCTCCTCCCTGCCCACTCCTGTCGCTCCGCGTTGCCATGTCCTCTGCCAGATGCTAGAATGATGACCTTCCGCGTTGCTGTGTCCTCTGCCAGATGCTAGAATGATGACCTCTTCATTTGCATATTGTCAAGACCAAGTGCATTATGGGTATGACGCTTGCCACATACATCACTAAATGTTTCATACATGTCAACAGCCTTAGTGGATTTTAAAGTGCTGCATAACAGTCCACTGTCCTGAATGTACATCAGCGCCGACTTCCTCATTCTTCAGACCAGCTGTTTGCTATTTGTCACTTAACTGAGCACAACTTTCTTGAGTATTCCCACACACCAAGGCTGAGGGAATACCATTTTTTTTTTTTAATCCACTCACAGAATGGAATCCTGGGAGCATGATGGCTGCATCTAAAAATAGGATTGTTTTTAAATTCTGCATTTCTTAAACAACTTCTCAGAAATTTCCCTTTTCATTGTGCTTAGCTCTGGAAAGCTGGATGGAAGTTGTGTGACTGGAATGGTGTGGATGTGACAGTTGTGTAGAAAGCAGGGGTTGTGCCTCTCTTAGGCGACGTGGGACCTCTGGACTCGGGATTGGCATGGGCTTGGTTGGTGCCCTTGCTCCGCCATCCCACCCCCTGGAGTGGGAGTGATCCTCTTGTCTCAGCCTCCCCAGTGCTCTGGGATTATCGTTTTGCACCACCACTCCCAGTTTGGGGTAGCATGGCACTCCCTAGGGTTCTGGTGCCAGCTCGGTATGTGGTACCAGGGATGGAACTCTAGCCAGCGGTTCTCAACCTATGGGTCACGACCCTGGTGGGGGTCGAATGACCAAAACACAGGGGTCACCTAAAGCCATGCAGAATCATAACTGTAGCAAAATTACAGCTTTGAAGTAGCCACCAAAATTATTTTTTGGTTTGGGGTCACGGCAACATGAGGAACCGTATTGCGGGGTCACGGCATCAGAAAGGTTGAGACCCACTGCTATAGACTGCGCTTTCTAGGCAGGTGCTTAGATTTCTGAGCTATCTCCCCAGTACTCTATGCTGTTATTGCATGAATGAATGAAAGAAGGAAGGAATGATTAGACTCTCCAAATTGTTTTAAGTGCAACAATTTAAAATGTACCAGAAAGCTTATTTCCCAAATTTTTAGAAATGAATTCATTCAGAAATAGTATTAATTACAGTATTAATTACATAAAATCTTCCTCTGCACTCCTTCCTCTACGACTCTTCCCTCAGCCTTTTTCTTCACATTCGCATGCTCATTTTGTCCCCCCTGGGGTGTTCCCCACCCTGCCGCTGTGCCTGGAGGCCCACTGTGTTCAGTACCATAGCTGAGACGGTGCAGTCACAGCTCTGTGGTCACGCTGCCCTGTCCACATTCCAGGGGCCGGTGCACCCTTACGAAATGGGTAGCAGAGTGAATTAAGACTGACCAGATCATCTTTCTGCATGTGATTCCTTCTCTCGATTTTAAACTCAGCAAGGGTAGGGATTATAGGGATTGTATTAGTTCTATTTTTGAGTCTTAGTGAGGTTCTGGAGTGCAGTAAGTTCTCAATGCTTAGGGAAAGAGGAAGTGATGGAGGAGGGAGGCCCGACCCATGCCCCATGGTGTCCAGCAGGGGCTGGGCTGCTGGCCTGGGCAGAGAGTGGCTAGCAGGTGACTGGGGGAAGGAATAGACCTGCAGCTTGCTTCCTTTTCAGGCTGCCCAGGGCCTGAAACCTGAACTGGAGGAGGAAAGCAGAGAGCTTTACGTTGGACAGAATGAAGTCTGTTTCCCTCAGGAGTGCGCTTTGAACACTGGCTTTAGAGGTGTTGTACAGGAGCACATCCACTTGCAACTATACATTCTCTAGGTTTTAAAACTCCTGAACTGAGGTAGGAGGAGTTTTTTTAAAAAAGGCCTTAAGCTATTGATAGTATCCTTAAAAAAGGAAAGGACTGTGAAATCCTCTCTTAGCTGTGAGACGGAGACTAAACCATCACGCTGAGCTCCTTGGGCTTCAGATGTTTTATGGGAAGGCAAATGACAGAGTGGGTCTGAAGCACGCTGAAGGAATGCAGCAATATCCACATATACATTGCTATGTGTAATCATAACCTCCATGCACTTGCGTGCAGAAAGTGCAGCCTGTTCTCTGTCTACACTGTAAGTTATAGAAATGCAGCATTTTTCTGTATATGGCATGCTAGAACTACTCACAGCATATTCTAGGCACGTATGCATTATAGAGTTACTTGCGCTTTTATGCAGATTTGCTCTTCAGAGGTACTTAGAATATTCTATGCATACTTGGCTTTGTAGTGATACTTGGGCTTCCACGATGAATCTCACAGGTATACTGTTTCTCTAATGCATGTTGCAGCTGAGACCTCTCCCTTCTGAATTCTTCCTGGAAGCACACAGACTTGCCAAGCACATCCTGCACTCTGGTTCAGAGAGTTGTCAGTTGAGGCTGCATTGTCCAGAACTTGCTAATTCTCAGTGCCAGACATCACGCTGCCCAAGGGTGCCCTGGCCCTCCAGTGGACACACATCGAGGGGCAGGTGTTGGGGGCTTAGGGGCCACTTAGGGTTTTCCAGGGGATGAGGGAAGCACCCTGGAGCTGGTGTGTATGTGAGTGGGGGTGGGGACGGGAGCAGCTGCCTCTTGAGCATGTGCAGGGTCTGGACCAGTCTCCTACCCCCTCCACCTTTCCTTCTGAGTCACTGAGGCCATCTGGAGCGTCTCACGTCTCCTGGGATTGTTGCTAACCAAAACAGTTTTGCTGGTCAGCAACTCCGCAAACAGATAACCCACTTGCATAATCAGATCTGTCACGAATGTATTAAATACAGCACTCAGTTTCCTCCACACACGGCCACTCAGCCCCTCCCCTTCCTCTCCCATTAATCACACAGCATGCCCCGGGATGCTGACTTAAGGTAGCACTTGGTTGTTTATGTCGGCCCAGTTGAAAGCCACATCTCCTTTCTGCTCTTGGATTTTCCCCCCTTTAATAAACGTCTATGACAGCCTTCTATTAACCGACTCCTGAAACCTCAGGGACGCAGAGCTGCGTGGGGAGGCCCGAGAGCTGCCCAGCTGTGCTGGTTAATGTCCCCTGCTGCTGGCTGCCACCCATCATGCTACTCCTGGGACCCTGAAGGAGAGTCATTGCCTCGCATCGCTTTTATTTTAAATTAGAAATTCTGTGCTTTTCCTTTGCATTATATCTATAGCATAGAGGAATGTTGAGGTTGGCTCCTATTTTCCCTGAGTGAGTATTAATCTAGCTATAATTTAGGAACTGGACAACAACGGCTACACTTGAGCTTGCCTTGGCATGGTTATTATTCAGAGAGCAAGGCTAATGTTTAAATAACACTGAGGCCTTAAGGAAATGCGCACTCCAAACTGATTTTGGCTTTCCTGTATAGTTGGAGAGATTTGAGAAAGAAACACAGCAAAGAATGCTAGCCACAACTGTAAGTCTAGGCTTGGCATAATGCTAATATATTTTATGTCTCTTAATTTATCTTCTGTAAAATTGTTTATTCATAAAACATTTACAATGTGTCTGCTCTATCTCAGGTACTGTAATAAATTGTTCCAGTACTGTAGTTTCATATTTCTTCACTGACTAGTAATAAGACAGGCTAACTCTAATCATATGCCTTAGGTAGCAAAAAGAGAGATTTAAAAATATTTGTGCTGGGTGTGGTGGCGTGCACCTGTAATCCCAGTGCTGGGGTGGCTGAAAACAGGAGGATCACTACGAGTCTGATCTGTGTAGTGAGACCCTGTAGGCTCTGTACTAAATACATTAAAAATTTTTGCAAGTATATATGTATAAGTTTGGGTGATCAAAAAGTCTCAGGTATTTGTCCTGTGTGGTATTTTTAGGATAATGACAGGATAACCAAGAAATTCTACAGCATTTGCTAATAACCTGGTACAGGTTGTGTTGAGTTTGTCCCCAAAAGGCTCTTGTGTTAGAAGCGTGTTTCCCAGTGTGGGCGTGTTTAAGATTGTTTAAGAGGTGGGGCTAAGTGGGAGGTAACTAAGTAAGTCACTGTGCATCCTGGGAGTCCAGTTCATTCTCTTGAGGGTGGGTTGTTATAATGAAGTGAGCCCGGCCCCTCTGCTCTCTGGCTTCCTGTCTCACATCTTGATCTCTTGCTTTCCTGTATGCACCTGTCATAAAGATGTCTTCTAGGGACCTCTGGTCAGAGCTGGTGCCCATGGAGGGCAGTGCTGGAAAGTTATTTGGACTTTCAGCCTCTAAGACAGTGAGCTAAATGACTCTTTTATTTATAAAATACTCAACCTCAAGTATTTCATTATAGTAACCAGAAAGCATACTAATCCAAATCTATCCTGTTGTATCAGTCTCTCTCTCTCTCTCTCTCTCTCTCTCTCTTTTGTATTTTTAGGGAAGAGTCTAAAGGGACCGGGTATTCAGGGTCTCACTAATAGATTGCACTTGCCGTAATCCACTTGCTTTCAGCCTCCCAAGAGCTGGGATTACAGGTGTGCACCGCCATGCCTAGTCTCAGTTGCCATCTCAGCTTGCCCCGGGCATGGGGCTGGCACAGCAGACCTAGGGATTGAAGCCCTGGCCCCTGCACCTGCTTGCAGGTACTTTAATCTGCTGAGCTATTTGGTTGATCCTCTCTATATTCTTCAGTACTTAAGTATTTTTTACCCTTTTTTCTGTGGAGAGGGGATAGGGGTTATGGAACACCCCAAATATGAGATATAGTGACAAATTATTTTACGAAGTGAAGAATTGTTGGTTATTCCAATCCCTTATCTTTAACTTGGAAGTTTATGGTATTAAAATCAACATTTCAGTGTTTCCAAGGACTTTTTATATTTTCTAGGCTATAGTCAAGAGTGGCATAGAACAATATAGTGAACACTAGCTGGACGCAGCTTACCCACACTTAAATGAATGTTAAGTAAATCCCGCAGGAGCTGTTCAGCCTCACTGGCCATTTCTGGTCTCAGGAGCCTTATATAACTATTGATCCCCATTGAAGAGCACAGAGCCAGAGCATCCGACCATTGCGGAATATTTGCTGCACAACCTTGGCCCCAGATGCTGACCACCAAGCAGTTTGGGTCAGAGTTTGTGTCCTAAAATGCTCCCCACACTGTGGTTTTCATCTTCAACCATTCCTCATGGCGTGGCCTGGTTGAAGCACCTTGCCGTAAGGTGGAGACAGGTTTGTTTATGATGAGACTGGATTTCTGAATTCCCTTTCACCTTCTTTATCGAGCATCCATGAAATACCTGGAGTGGAGCAGGCATTTTGAAGCACAGAGCAAAAGGGATAAAGGCGTGTCTCTGAAGGGGGAGCAGACACCCTGGGCTGACACCCTGAGCACAGCGACAGGTTCTGAGGGGACAAGAGCATCTGAACCTGACCAACAACTGCCTCCCACTTCAGTGTGCCCTGAACACAAGGCCTCCATGATCGTGAGACCAGCTTTAGCAAAGAAGTCCTAAGTAGACACGACAAACTCTGACTCCAAAAGTATGCCTTACCTGTAGCAAAGTGGGAAAATCCTTTCACCACTAAGAGACACTTCACGTTAGAGAAGCCCCTCCCTCCCATGCTCCCATCCTCCTCCACCTTGGAATTCTGTAGCTTTTACTTAGAGACAAACTAAGAAGCAGCAGTGCTCCTATTTGAGAAATTCAGTATTACATAGGCAATCAAGAACCCTTCTGAATCCTTGTTAAAGAAAAACAGAAATCCTTGCGCTTCACGCGAAGAGTAGAAAAAAATGAAGAGAAATAAAACTCCTGGTGGAAAAAAATTGAAACTCTTCGATCTAGGATTCCATGAAAATTGTTTCGTTGTGTGTCACTTTGCATTATGCATTCCTGAAACTCTTCATAAACAAGATTTAGTGCTATGAGCTGTGTGTGTGTGTGTGTGTGTGTGTGTGTGTGTGTGTGTGTGTGTGGTGTTCTAAGACCTTACATAAGAAGTGACTCTATAATTTCTTTCAAATGGATGCCACTAGTTGTACATAGAAGTATGTTAATTTCTGGAAAAGGTTAGTATTTATATGTCGTAAAAAATTTTTAATGTTTTAATATCTTTTTTTTTTGTTGTTGTTGGTACCAGGGATTGAACTCAGGACCTTGTACTTGCCAGGTAGGCACTTAAGCCGCTGAGCTATCTCCCCAGCCTTAAATACCATTTTTTTTTAGCAACCAAGAAACTTACATTTCGAAGCATGGAAGCCTCAAATCCCAGTTTTTCTAAGTTTTGCTAGTTCCATAAACTTTCCATAAATATTTGGTAAATAAATACGCTGGTAGATTCTGATGGAATTAAGCAGAATGATAAACAAATTTAGAATCTCACAGGGCCAGATGGTATGAAGACACCATGGAGCAGCCTGCTCTGGAAAACCAGCTACACTCCAGTTTGGGTGTGATGGTATAGCAGAAAATCTAGCCACTCTGTTACGCTTTGGTCTCTTAGTTGCCCAGGTAACAGTTCCTATTGCAGCTCTGGTTGCTTCTATCTCCTAGAAACAGCTGGTTGCTGTGATGCTTATTGTAAGAACCAGCCCCCAGTTGACAAGCCATTCCGCCTCTGTGCTTCCCGCTTGCTTATTCCATTAGGCCCTAGACCACCAAAGATCAGGGCCTGATATTTTGGGAATGAACCCAATCAGAGCTATTAAGGCAGATAAATCTGCCTGTAAATCCTGGTGTCCTTTCCGTGCTTCTGTTTGCTGTTGCAATGGAAGTGCCAAGAGGTGCATCTGAACATCTCCAAGCAATGGCAGCCTCTGGACAACTCTGTTTTGTCACAGTTTTCTGAATGACTGTGGTACACTATGAGATATTAGAAATCACTGCTGTCACTGGATCCAATGACTAACTTCAGGATCCTAAGAAGTTTGTATGACTTCTTGACTGATTGATCGTCTTTTCCTTGGCCTACCTAAGATGATGCTAAAACACTCATCAAATTCTTCCTTGGCTCTTGATTCCATTAGTGACAAAGGTGGTGGGGACTGACCTGTATTATGCTCACAAGCCCATGCAGATTGCTCTGTGCAATTGGCCATGGCATGCCTGAGTTTCCACCTATGTGGGACATGTGGGCATTTCATTGAAAGCTCCCCTGGCAGTCAGCATCGCAGCAGCTTATGTTTGGCATCAACCTCAGAGAGACACTGAAAATCTCCAGGACCTCTCAACCCAGAACAGGCTTGGGTTTGAAGACCGGCATAGTCTAGGAGGCTAGGGCTTTCTATGATAGCAAAGAGGAGGAATTGTCTTTTACAAGTTTTACTAGGCAGTTTAAGTGAATCAGTTGGCCACAGGCTTGGAGGAAAGAACATTAAACGCAGACCAGGCGACCGAGTTTGAAACAGAAGAGAGAAAAGGTTGTGATCATTGCTCAAACAAGTTCTTTTTCCCTCCAAGAAATGAGGTGTAGGGTGTGGAATCCATTGTAGCTAATCATAAACAGGTGCATCCTAAGCGCTAGATGCCAACCTGCTCAAACATGCTGGGCACCCAGCTCATGCCGCAGCTAATAACCGGTGTGTTCCGATCGGTGTGGGCCCTGCGGCTGTTCTGCTGGCCCTGTGAACAGTTGGAGCTGCGCTGGGCTCCATTCCTGTTGAGACCTGCCAGGTGGCCAGGGGTGGAGACCGGCATGCCTTCAGTCCCTCCCCTCCCTGAGCCCTGCTTGACACCCAGAGATGTATGATCAGGTTATGAAAGTATGACACTTAGCCTAGAGAGCGACGGGAAATGTTTTTACCCCTTTAGCGATTGTTTAGGTCTTCAAATTCTGATGCTAACCAAGCAGAAGGATATCATTTTGGCACATGATCCTCTGATTACCTACATGGTTGATTTTTGTGCCATGACTGAATCGGAAGAGCGTGTTGTCTCTTGCTACTTTCCTTACCTTATGTTTTAACCTGATGTATTTGCTGAAAGTTTGTTCCTCCTTGGTAGGGCCTGTTGAATTTCTAAATGCTAAATCCCTAAAATTTATCCTCCTTTTCCCAAGTGGGAAATGGTGTATTTAAGTCTTGCCAATGTGTTAGTAAGTAGGGGTGAGGAAGGGTTTCGTAGCCGACTCAGAAAGGCGACGGACTTCAGTCCCAAGTGAAATCCTTCTGACCCACCAAATCTAACTTTGTGCATGCAAAATACTGCTTTTGCTTTCAAAATGAAGGTCTATAAACTTTTACAAGTCTCTCAAAATGTGTCTGTTACCCTGGCTTGATGTATCAGGGTTTTACTAGAGAAATGGACATAACGCAAGATACACCAATGTATAAGAAACTACAAGGTTGGCTTATGCTGCGCAGCCACAAAGTTGGATGAGGAAGTGAGTGGACGGTGTCTGCGCACTGGGGGCTGAAGGATTCCATCCAAGGTCTAGAGCCCGGTGCGGTATTTGGTGCCAGTCTGTATCAGGAGGCCGAGGGGTCTGTGACGGAAGGCTGATGGGTGGGTGTACAGCAGATCGACACTGGAAGCCAGAGTCTGCGCTAGAAGCAAGGAGACCATGTCCAAGCTAAAGTCACAAACTGGAGCTCCTCCAGAGGCTGGAAGCCCGTGTGTCCTTCCTCATTTCCTTTTTATACCAGCAGGCGATGAATCACCCCAAGGTGGATCCTTTATGCCGAGGGCGTAGAGTTGCTGAGCGACTTAGTTAAGCTTCTGAACTTCCCAAGTTGATGCAGTCCATCAACCGCTACAGCTGGATGTTAGGAAACAACATTCTCTCAAATGGTTAAATCCTCAGATGAGATTCTCACAGACACAAGTAGATGCCTATGAATGTTAATCATAAATTAACTGCATACAAAGCACTACTCTATCATTTTAAAAATAATTATTCTTTTAATAAGGCCTTTATTTTAGAATAGTTCTAATCTTAGAGAACAATTAAAAAGGTAGTGTGCCCCTGTGTGCTCTGTGTATAATTCCTGGTTGTTCACATTCGGCACAACCAATAAACCAGTGCTTCTACGTTAATAACCATAGTCAGCAGCATATTCAAGTCTCACTTGTTTGCTCTTCTTCTGCTCCAGGATCCCACCCGAGACCCACATTGTTTGCTTATTGTATCTCCCTAGGTTCCTGTTGACTGTGACAGTTTTTCAGATTTTCATTGTTTTCATGGCATTGACAGTTTTGAGGAGTAATGACGGTGCTTGTGTAGCATGACTCTCTTGGGGTCTTTGCTGATGGGGCTGGGGTGAGGGTATTGAGAAGGAAGATCACAGAAATCTAGTTCGCTTCTCATCATCTCTAGGTATGCATCAGCAATGTATTACCATTTTTTTTCGGTAAATTGAACTGGGTGGTCTACCACTGA
>PVJA010049676.1:0-13667 GCA_004027025.1 Myocastor coypus
TTTTTTTTTTTTTTTTTTTTTTTTTTTTTTTTTTTTTTTTTTTTTTTTTTTTTTTTTTTTTTTTTTTTTTTTTTTTTTTTTTTTTTTTTTTTTTTTTTTTTTTTTTTTTTTTTTTTTTTTTTTTTTTTTTTTTTTTTTTTTTTTTTTTTTTTTTTTTTTTTTTTTTTTTTGTGTGTGTGTGTTTTTGAGACAGGATCTCGCTATGCAGTTCAGGATGGCCTTGAGCTCACTTTTGTAGCCCAGGCTGGTCTTGAACTCTCACCGATCCTCCTACCTCAGCCTCCTGAGTGCTGGGATTCCAGGTGTGAGCCACCACGCCAGGCTTCTATCTTCACTTTGGTTCATATGGTTTTGTCAGCTTGTGATTGAGATTTTATTTTCTTGTATATCTCTTTGAAACTGTTTCATGTGATATATTTCTTTCCTATATTGGTCAATCAGGGAATACATAATTTTTCTATTTTCTTGTGATTTCTTTTTATCAATGTCTTCTTTAGTAGTATTGAAATCCCTCATTATAGTTATCCTTTCTCTCTCTAGTTCAGAGGTTATTTCTGCTCTGTTCTCCTCTCTACCTTTCTGTAGTTGTTCCCCTACTTTAGAAGCTATTTATTTATAGAGGTCTTTTTTTTTTTTTTTAACTTCAGAGGTTATTTCTGCCCTGATTTCCTCTATACGTTTCTGCAGCTGTTTTTCCACTTCAGAGTCTATTAATTCATGCATTTGTTTTTTACTTTACATGTTATCTCTGATGTGAGTTGTTGTATACGTTTGTGCACTTGTCTGTCTACCTCAGAAGCTATCAATTCATATATTTTGTCTTCATGATTCCTATTTTCCTGTAAGGTAGTGTCTCCTGTATCTGTTACTGGTGGGCTCGGTACCTGAGACTGCATTTTATTCCTTGTCTGTATCATTCTGTATAACAGTGACCTTTGGTACAGGATTGTGTGTCCACTGGTTAGTCATTGAGTCCAGGCTGCTGGGTCGGCTGTGCTGCTTATAGGTTGGGTCAGGGAGGTCTCACTCATGTGGTGGGCCTCCTTGTTGGATAGGCTAAGCCTGCATCTGGCTGGAGGTCTAACTCACGTGGCACACCTTTTGTTGGATAGTCTGCACTTGAAGTGGGCCAAAGGAGGTCTGACGTGATGGGCCTGATGCTGGATGGGCTGCACTTGCCACAGGCCAGAGGAGGTCTCAGGCAGGCCTGAGAAGGTCTCAGGTGGGCCAGAGGAGGTCTCCAGGCTGGAAGTCTCAGGTGAGCCAGAAGAGGTCTCAGGCAGGCCTGAGGTCTCATGCGGGCTTAAAGAGGTCTTAGGTGGCCGGATGTCTCAGGTGGCTGGAGGAAGTCTCAGGGGAATGGAGGTCTTAGGGGGCTGGAGGTCTCAGGCAGGTTGGAGGTCTCAGGTGGGCCCTTCAATCCCAGCTTTTGAAAGAATCTCCACACTGATTGTCATAGTGGCTATGCCCATCTGCACTCTCATCCAAAGTGGACAAGGGTTCCTTTTCCCTACAACCACTCCAGCATTTGTTATTGGCTAACTTCTTTATGTTAGCCATTCTTTCTGGAATGAGATGGAATCTCAGTGTTATTTTAATTTGCATTTCTCAAATGATCAATGATATTGAATACTTTTTCATATATTTACTTGCCATTTATATTTCTTCATCTGAAAAATATATATTCATCTCAGAGGTCCATTTTTTAGTTGGGTCTTTGAATTGGGGGGGCTAATTTTTAAAATTCTTTTTATGTTCTAGATAGAAGGGCTTTTTTAGAAGGACAGTTGGTTGTAATTTTTTCCCATTGTGGGAATTTGAAGAGAACCAAAGTTCTTCAAAATTCTATGGTCTAATCCATATGTTTTCCACAATTTTCACAGTTTACATTTGTTAATACTTGTGTACATTGTGGTTTTTGTGATATTGGTTGACCAAAACTGTTTCTACATTTCCTTTCACAAGCCTGGTTAAACATCTGTGCAATTGATTTTTTTCACAAATTAGGTGGCAGAACTTGTTTGTCTTTGTTGGTTCCGATCTTTGCTAATGATAGTAGTTTGAAAGTTTTGTCTGACAGTTATGTTTATGGCTAGCCTCCCATCTTTGAATTATCTGAAAAATTATAAAATAGGTAGTTACTATTCATCAGTCTTGAATAAAATTGTTGATCTATCTGATTAATGAATTTTCCTAGGAGATATATGACAATATATAGATATTGTCATGTCTAAATAGTGGCATTTCTTGCTTTTAAGCATCTTTTCTCATTCATTAATCATCATTGATCCATTTTTAAGAGTATTGCACTTTGAAGAATGGGCTAGAAGAATTCAGAGAATAACATCACAGTTGAGCCTTGTAGACATCTCTTATCTCATTTCCAATGATTACTCTTTGGTTCAGACATTCATTGTCTCTCATCTAGAGTTTTGCTTCACTCTCAACTGCACTTCCCCTATAGTCTTGGCCTTTTCCAATCTATTGTCCATTTCACTTGTAGAGGAGGTTTTCCTAATGTAAAACAAATAATGTAATTTTACTACTTAACAGCCATTCATTATTTCAAGTGTTTAGTGATAAAGTAGGGTTTCTCAATATTCGTAGAAATTTCCCATAGACTGACTCTTGTCTAACTCTTGTAACTTTTTTCTTGTAGTTCTGAGCCTTTTTTTTTTGTCTTTTTGAGACAGGGTCTCGCTATGCAGTTGAGGCTGGCCTTGAGCTCACTTTTGTAGCCCAGGCTGGTCTCGAACTCGCACCAATCCTCCTGCCTCAGCCTCCCAAGTGCTGGGATTACAGGCGTGAGCCACCATGCCCGGCTTTCTTTTTTTTTTTTTTTTTTTTTTTTTCTGAGCCTTTTATTTCAGAGTAATTTATCCTTTCCACAAAGCTATATACTTTGTCTGCTTTGTAGATAGTCATGGTTTCCTAGAAAATCTTTTTGGGTTCTTCCCTTGTCTTTACCCAAGACAGGTGATTTAATGGTGCAAAATTTATTTTATTTCACTTGCTTTTACATTTAACTTACTCAACTCACATTTTCTGCCTACACTGCTATTGAGGACTGTCCTAAGTCTTATTCTTCTCTGGATCTCTATCACCTATCAAAGTGCCTAAAATAGAGTTACTAGCCAGAAATGCTAAAGAAGATTCTTGAGCCCATCAGAAACCTTTAATAGGCCCCAACTTGGAGAACACTACTGAAGCTCTTTGAATATTCAATCTGGCAGAAATAGATTAGGAAAACCAGCCAGATGTTGTTTTTAAGGGTTCTCTTTTTAGCATGTAAATTAAAATTTCATTTAGAAGTGCAAGTCTAATTTGGGAAGCAGAATGCAGTTGTAGAATTTGACAAGATTACATATGTAAATTCTTCAAAGACTGATCTGTCATTATGGCTGCTTGAAACAGTACAATCTGTGTTGAAGGAGAATGGCTTCCTAAGTCTGAAGGATAGCATGAACCATCATAGACTTATTATTATAGCTTGTCTGCCTACCTCATTCAGTTACCACCTTTTGATTTACTCATCTTAAGTCACTGCTACAGAGATAGACTGTCTTATTTTTAGTCTGCAAAAATGCTTTAGGCCAGAAGTCCCAAAGTTAGACTACACTACTGTCCTTCATATCTTTCAGGAATTTGTTTTTCAAGATAAAGTCTAACATTGTTAGCACATTATTTAATATCTTCTGTGATTTAATTTCGATCTCTCCAGCCTCACACTTTATTTCTCCACATATTATTTCCCCGGATATCCTTTGCACATCTTTTTATTTGCGTCACTTTTACACATAAGAAAGTTCAAGTGTTACGTCTTCTTGGAAGCCTTCAGTGAAAAAGATATAGCTGTTGGTTCTCTTTTCTCTTGCATAGTACCTTAAGCACTGTTCTGAAAGTAGCTCTTACTTATTTGCCTTTCCCTCCAATATCGTTTAGAATAGAAACTTCTCAGATTTATATTTGTATTACTAAAACAGTGTAGGAGGCACATATAGTTTAATTGAATGAGTTAATAAGTATATTTTCATAGCTTAAGCGGTAATTTTATAATTACTTCCATTTGAACATACTTTTTAGAACTTATTTTTCAATTGAATGTTTATTAAACAATAATTATTGAACTTATAATAGGTATTGTTTAGTTCTATAATTAATGTATTTATATTAATAGTAAACAAAGAATGTATATATTTTTACATTATGAGTAGAATATAAGTGCAAAGGTATTATTTAAATGACTCTTTGGGAAGTATACAATAAACTTATGTAAATAACTGTAATATACAATAGAAATGTATAAATAGAGTCTTATATAAGACTTGTGCAGGAGATCATTTGCTGTAAAACGCTAGGAAATCAGATACAAACTACTTCAGTGAAAAATGGGTCAACCATTTCTTTTGAACTGCAGCTGTGAAATGAAAATAGAGAAATCTAAGACCATAGTTTCCCTGAATTTGGGCTCATCCTTGGTCATACAGTTAAAAATTAGCCAAGCAAGTATTCAACATTGAGTCCATAGTTTTGTTTTTTTTTTTGTCTTTTTTTTTTTTTTTTTTTTGAGACAGGGTCTCGCTATGCAGTTGAGGCTGGTCCTGAGCTCACTTTTGTAGCCCAGGCTGGTCTCGAACTCACATCGATCCTCCTGCCTCAGCCTCCTGAGTGCTGGGATTACAGGCGTGAGCCACCACGCCTGGCCTGGGTCCATAGTTTTTCACATCACATGCAAAGAAACTGAACTGCCTGTACTGAATTTTCCTTTATGCAAAAGTAGAGCATGTTTAATAGTTTACTAGATGGTTAACTTTTTGAGTGTTAATATTATTTTTGTATCATTTTACTGAGTAACATATTGATACACTGCTGTTTCTTATGTATTCTTTTTAGTTCTAGGACTAAGATAGGGTGGGTGCAAAAATGAATCTCAGATACATATTTGGTAATTGACATATTGTGTGATTGACTGTAGCTTAAAACCTAGATCTCTTATTTATGTTGCAGATGTATATGCCTAAAAAGAGTTAGGATATGTATACCTAGAAAATTATTTTTTAAGCATTTTCCTTTTGAGTCCTTGCAGTATATATTGTGATATGTTTACTAAGTAATGAAAACAAGGAAATACTTCATGAAATGATAGGAAGAAGCTGAATAATATGCACTGAAATTAAAACCTTTAAGTCAATAAGTACTCCTTCTTAGAATACCCTCAAGGAGAAATTTTAGAATTATTTTCTTGGTTGAGATTTTGTAAATTAAGTTTCATTTTCATTGTAATTTTTCTCAATATTATGCAACCCTGGAAAGATGGCTTTATAACAACCAGTTGAGAGACTCTTTGAACTACATGTCACAGTATGATTAATTTGCTACCTAAAAGTTTTTTTTAGTTCCTGAGGTGGAATACGTGTGTTATATGAAGGTCAATTTTAATAAAGAAGCTGCTTTTGTTTTTGGGCAATAAGAATTTTTATATCTCTTTAATTTTTTTAACCTTTTATTTATTGATTATTTGGTTCAGGGTCTTCCTGTGCATTTTGGTCTCATAGTGATTCTCCTGTTTCAACCTCCTCAGCACTGGGATTACAAGTTTTGGTGGCCAGCGGTTTGGGGCCAGCATGGCATGCGGTACCAGGATCAAACCTGGGTCCTTGTGCTTTCCAGGCAGACACTTAGACAGCCAAGCTCTCTCTCTACCCCCAAATTCTTTATATCTTTTATGTGAAATAATTTTCACTGTAAAAATAAAACAAGTCTAGCATTTGACGCATTTATCACCAGCATAACCATTTAAAATGTGAAAAATTGGCCAGCACAATGGCGCAGTGCTCTAAAGCACCTACTTAGGAAAGCTTAGGTGGTAGCAGGGACCACTGTTTGATCCCTGACGCCACATGCTGCACCAGCACCAGGGCAGACTGAACTGGCCATAAAAAAAAAAAAAAAAAAAAAGTGAAAACTCTATACTGTCTCCAAACCTATTTCTAGATTCCTTAGCAGGCCCATATATCAGAGTGAAATTAGATGTTTAACTATATGTAATTATATATCTTACTTCACTAGGTCCATATTACATTTATAGATATACATATTTTTCCTTCCCAAACATGCTAATATTTTTATTTCTATATATTATTATCCATGTGTAATTTTTCAGAATCTGTAGAGTTAATGTCAGAATGTATGTAAACATTCAATATTGGATTAAATCTGTATTGTTCTTGTGGAATGTCTTGGTCATTTTAGTCATTATTGCTTTAAAATTTTTTTTATTATTATTATTGGGAAACAATACAGGGCACACCTGTAATTTAAAGGAAGTACAATTAATTTTGCTCAGATTTTCCACCCTTGGTCAGCTGGCTCTGAGGCAGGAAGGAATGGTACAGTTAGAGAGGAAATCTATTTCTGTTTTGGTTGCCAGAAAGTAGAATATAAAGGGTGGCGCTCAAGAGGTAGATGTACCTTTTTGTATATGCTGTGGGGGCCTGGCTTGTCTGAGTACACTTTCCCCACAACATATTCAACTGTGAATTCATTGGTGGATCAATCCACTGATGAACACAGCTTCCTGTGAGCCAATTACTATACTAAAGTCCCACCTCTGAAAACATGAGACTTTTTGGGAACACTCTAGACCTAAACTATAACAGAAGTAAACCTCAATTGTTTTATTTAATGCTTTTTTCTAACTTTATTAAAAAATCATTGTGTTCTTTTGTCTCTGTTTGGGTGCATATATTTTGCACAGTATAAGAAAGGTGTTTTAATATAGAATTTAGATGCTATATTAGTCAGTATTCTTTAAAAAAAAAAAAGACACCAAGACTTTCTTACTGGATTTCAGTTTCTTTTTCTGAATTCTTAAAGTTGACAGAATTGGATCTTTTATTCTTTTTGTGAAATATATTTATTCAGTAGGTTTCCTGATAATGATGGCGTTGTTGATGATAAAGGTGATGATAATGGTATGTAATATTAGCCAACTACTTTGTAAATCCTGTAATGTATGTATGTATGTATATATATATATATATATGTATATATATATATATATATATATATATATATATATATATATATATAGTGTAATCTCCAGAGCAATCCTGAAGATTTGTGAAATAGGATCAGAAAGATTACATTACTTTACAATGACCACACTCCAGTATGTACTAAGTGAATTCAGTCTCAACCTTACCTGACTGAAATCCAAATTTTTACTCCTGCTGTTAGCCAATGTGAAGTATATCAGAGTAGGTGAAAAAAAAAATTAAATCTGAAAATCTGAATGAAAGAGCTGTATGGCTATTGAAATATGGAAAAATCAGGAAATAAATTATTTCATAGTATGGTAACTGTTACTTTGTACTTCTTTTTTTTTTTTTTTTTTTTTGTGGTGCTGAGGATCAAACTTGGAACCTTGTGCTTGCCAGGCAGGTACTTATACCACTGTGCTATATCCCAAGCCCCTATTGTGTACCATTTTAAACAATTATTTTTAATAATCTTTAATGTGTGTAAAATGTAATTTAGATTTAGAATAATAACTTTACACTTGTTAGACAGACACATGGACCAGGTTTCAATCCCTATGGTGCCATTCTGGCCCCACCCCCAAGGCATGCTGAGATGGTGACTGAAACTGTGTGTGGTGGTGCAGCCTGTAATCCCAGCACTTGGGAGGCTGAAAACAGGCGGATCACCAGGAGTCCAATCTTTCCAGTAAGACCCTCTAGGTCCCATACTAAATACAAAAAAAAAAAAAAAAAGCCCCCAAATAAAACAACAAGAACAAAAACCAAAACAAAACAAAAAAAGAATAGCTTTACGCTTGGCTATTTAAATGACCTGAGATTATAAAATGTATAATAGATATTGGAAATGAGAGGAAAGTGTGCAAATGGAAAGGGGAACAAGGGTGGGGTAAAGGAAATTATGGTAAAAAAATAAAGAATGGAAAGAAAAAAGCTTTTAGAAATAAAGGAAGAGGGGCTGAAGAAGGGAAAATGGGTAAAAAAAAAAAAAAAAAAAAAAAAAAAAAAAAAAAAAAAAAAAAAAAAAAAAAAAAAAAAAAAAAAAAAAAAAAAAAAAAAAAAAAAAAAAAAAACCAAGATATACCACTTATAGATACAAATTCCCTATGATGAATGTGTATCTAAACTGTACCAATAAAAGGAAAAGTTAAAATAAATATACAAATGTTTTACCACTATATTGAATTAACAATGTAAGCTATAGTTTTTTTTCTTTCATGTCTTATCTTTGCATCAAGATATTTATATTTTATAGTATCTTTCCCTGACTATTTGCTCTTATACCTATCACAATCCACTAAATGTAAAGAAAAATTTTTTCTGTAATGAATTTAAAATATAACACATGTCCCCTTTGGTATTAGCAGATAAACAAAATACACTAATCAATTTTCACATCTGATTTAGCTTCTAAAAGTCCTTTTTATTTTTGAAATTTCATGAATATTCATAGATGACTGATACTGTAATGTGTTGTGTGATACGTGGGATATGGACAGGGAAAGTAGTGAGAAAAAGCTAAAGCATTATTCTCTTCTGATGAACAAATATATCAGTAGGAATAAAAGGCAATTAAAATTTAAAACTGTATAGTTTGACTTTTTGGAATACAGCAATATGAAAAAGTAAAGGAGGAGGTGAGTGAGTCCTGAGGACCTAGCATAGATATAAAGTGAGAATTAGCAACCATGGGGGTGAAACAAAGAAGCACTACGATGCAGAAGAGGGAGGTGACAAGCCATGTTTTTTCCCTGAGCTCTGGCTCATAGCATGGGAGAGGCAGCTCAAATATACAAACATAGTGACTGGTAACCCCAGAGATCTCAGTGGAGAAATGTATCAGTGGAATGGAACAGTGGATGCTGCAGACTGCAGTATCTGGTGATTTACTGTGGTTCAGTGATTCCTCAGGGGAGGGTTACTGGCTAGTTACCAGGATGGAAAGGGGCCAACTGAATCTGGAGATTAAAGCAGCTGTGGATTGGCTCCATCTAGTGGCTCCCAGTGTCAGGGTGAGACAAATTCAATATTAAGTTGGTAGAAGGTCAAGGGGTGAAGTTCAACCTGGAAGAGAGGATATACCTGGAGTTTTATAAGTTGATCAGCTTGAGTCCCAACCTCACAGTTAAATACCAGTAGTAGCCCAAGCTTCATGGGAACTAAAAAGCCAAGTTTATTGGTATTATCCACCATCACCATAATTCTATTACTGGCTTGCTGTGATCAATGAACATGGATGTAGGCTCTGTTTGTCTCCTCTGTCCACTCTGTCCAACAGTATGTATTAGTCAGGGTTTTACTAGAAGAACAGATACAATACAAGGAACAGATACAACATAAGATGTATAAATGTAAAAGAAATTATAAGCTTGGCTTAAAACAGTCAGCTGCAGTCAGATGAGGAAGTATCCAGAGGATGTCTGCACACCAGAGACTGAAGGATTCAGTGCTAAGGACTGGAGCTCACTGCAGTGTTTTGTGTAAGCCTGTATCAGTCAGCTGATGGGTTTGTGGCAGAATATCTGGAAGGTTGATGAGCCTGCAGTGGAAGGCTGAAGGATCCAAGGCAGAGGCTGAAGAGTCTGTGTTGGAAGCCAGGAGATAATGTCCAAGCTGATTAAGAAGACTGAAGTTCTTCTGAGGAAGCAGAATCCTGAATCCTTCCTCAACGCCTGTATATACCCTTTCCACTCTGGGAAGGGAGCCCCAGCCTCCAGCGCATGGAACAGCTATGCAGATCCAGCTGCGTTGACAGAATGTATCAAGCACTACACAGTGACAGCAGAGATATGGCCTGAAGTGGACATTTATTTTCTGCTTTTATTAAAGTCTTTTCTCTTCTTCTTGATTTTTGATTTTATGAGTATGAAGATCATTTCTCCATTTGTTCTGTTCTTGTCTCTGTTTCTTCCTTCTTTTCCTCCTTTTTCACGAGGTCTTAAAAAGTTTGCTTAATCTTCCTTTGTCTTTCAGACTTACTTGTAATTACCTGCTCTTTTTGTATTTCTCGATTTTTTCCCCATTCACTTTTAAATTTTCTTCCTTGAGGGTAAAATCATCATGTTGTGGGGTTGCTTACTCTATGCTATTTTCTGGATTATTTTAAATCTTGGTATAACAAATCTTGTTGATCAAGTTAAAGTTGGAAACTTGATAGCACAGTTTGTCATTTTCTAGGCTTTGGCGGTGTTACTATTACTGGTTACACTTCTTTAGATAAGGTGATATAATCATTCAAATCAGTTCTTCCTTGTATGCTAAGACTAAGAGTGCCTAAGGCTCATAAATAACACTAAAATCCACTGCCAAAGTACCAGTGGATAGGCCAAATAAATGAAAATTTCCCATCAGTAAATTGAAGAGGAAGAAAGAAGAGAACCTTCCTTCAGAGCTACTCAGAGATATTCACCCAAGACACAGAGCACTAACTGGAAATGCCAGGAACATGGTTAAAGACTACAGGGGTGCATAAAAAAAAAAAAAATGAAATGGCTAACCCACTACCTGAGACTTGTGGTTAGAGAGGTGTGGGGAATTAATATCCTTGTACGTTGGGATTGTACAGCTTCAGGCAGTCCCCACACTGCAAGGGGTAGGAGCATAACGGCACCTTGCAGCATCTCTTCCCCACATCTTGTCCATAAAAATTACAGACTAGCAAAAATTAATGACCAATTGAACAATATAAGAATTTGGTGTGGTTTAAACAACAGTTTAGTTGGATAGAATTACAACTTTGATTTCTTTGTATAAACAGCAGTGATTACGCCAAACAAAACCTGATGCCCATTTAGCATTGGGGCTGTCTTTGGTTGATTTTATTCCATAGGTGTGGCTAACAGCAGCTTAATGGTCTTAGCATCTACAGAGGATTTTCTTAGGCCCACATTACCTCCTAAAGTTTTAAGGGAACTATGTCCTTGTAGCCAAGGCCTCTGTGTGTAGTCACTGTGTCTCCTGTCCCTCTGCTGACAATAGGGCCAGGCAATGCAATATCAGTTTAATATGCATAAAGAGAAGCTCACATCTATTTTAATAAGCAGTTAAGTTTTAAACTGAAAAGGTTTAATAATACGTATTATAAATAATATTTCTCCTTTATAATCACTATCGATAATTGCTGAATGTACAAATACACCTCGGGCAATAACAGTGCTCCTTTTTACAATCAGAACTATGATATCTTTTAGAATGGGGCTCAAGACTCCAGTTTTAATTTTGTAAACTCCCTATTCGGGGAGCACAAGCTGATTTTTTACAGCCATCAGATCTAAAGCTGTGTTTCTGCTTCTGGAGGTTGCATGGCAAAGATCTATGATCCTGCATTTGATTGAAGTTTGGGCTGGCCAGTGGAAACTCTGGGTATTCCATATTGCTTACCTTTGAGCCCCTGACTGATGGGCTCCTTCTCCAGTTTCTCTGATATTGTAAGGATTGGCCATGCTTATCAAGCTTGGAGCCACATGCATTAGTCCAATGTTTACCTTTTCCACATCTCAGACAAGGTCCAGGAGCAGTCTTGTTATTCTTACCTCCTTTTTTCTTTTTCCCTTGTCCTTTTCTACAATCTTTTCTCATATGACCCATTTTTCCACACTTAAAACATTTGGTATGATTTTGTTTAAAAAAAGATTGTAAGGCAGCTGCCAATAAGTTAGCTTTGTATGGCTCTGAGCCAATATCAGCATAGGCCTTAATATATTCTTCCAATGATGCATCCTGTGCCTTTAAGGGAACCAGAGCCTTTTGACATTCGGTATTTGCATTCTCAAAAGATAAAGCTTGTAGAAATAAGTCCCTCAGATCTGGTGTTTTCACTGTTTTGTGTATAGCTTCCCTTAATCAGGAGACAAAATCTATATACGGCTCCTTATTTGGAAAATCTTAGCAAATGATTTTTGAACATCCCCAGGTTTTTCTACTTTTTCCCATGCTCTCAAGCAACAAATACAAGTTTGCACAATAGCCACATCATCATACTGCAATTGGGCTTGGATCTCACGCCAGCCTCAGACCCAGTGAGTTGATATGATGAAATATTAACTGGGAGATTTTTGTCCCCTGTTAACCCTCTCTTGAGTATCTGCTTCACCTTTCCACTAAGTTCTAAACTGCAAATGTTGGCTTGGCTCTAAAACTGTACGGCACAAAACTTCCCAATCGTGGGGAATTAATCTATGTTCATTTGCTAATCCTTGTATTAATCCAATCACATAGGTTGAATGCATACTATAGGCTGCAACAGCCTGCTTTAAATCTTTAAGGGTTAAAAGATGGCAGTGGGGGCTGAATTTTTGTGAACTGAGATGGAGAAACTACAGGGCTAGAGACCTCCATTTTTTTAATCAACTTAGAAATTAATTGTGATAATTGCTTTACCTGAGCTAGCAGCTCACTGACCTCATGCTTAGTTTCCTTTTGTTCTACTTCCTCCAAATCCTCAGATTCTGAGGAGGTAGTTTGGAATGCCATAAACATCCTTTTAGGACTCAGTTTGTTAGATTCATCCCCACTATAAAGCATTGAGAAATTTAAATAACCAACAGTCTTGGTATTCCAGGGAGCGCCTTCATGTAGGGGGGTCTTGAGAGGGTGCAACTTATCATAATTATGCACCACAGAAGGCTTGCTCTGTTTTTGGCCTTTTGTCATTCTCTACATTTGAAAGTGAGGGAGGCAGAGGTCTTAAAAAGGTCTCTTGCACAGATTTATATTTGTGCAGAGGCTGCTCTTGAGCTTCAGCAATATCAGCATCTGAAACTGACCTGTTCAAATATTTCTTATACTCTACTGGGTCCATCACAATGGTTCCAAAGCCAAGGAAATTAAACTACAAACAGACCATACATAAAGAGGAATTGCCTGCTCATTTTGGTGAGCACGAGGCAGTGCTCTCATACATAACTTGCTTTGAAACTTAAATTTAAAGCAGTCTTTCCCCTAGGCTGAAACCAATAACAATACCTTTTTATAAGGGAAAATAATTCCTTGAAACTCTTAGGTTTCACTTTTGCACTCCCTGTTTTGAGTGACATTCGAATTAAATAGACATACTCATTTTCTACTGAAGTGGAGTTTCTCATTACTCTGAGCCAGTGGTCTTGCCTACTCTGGGTGTACTTTTTCCACTCTGTCAGGCCTCTCTTAACTCACCACTGGTCGTCTTCCGTGCCCTGCATTGTGGGCCACTTGTTGTAATGTTCTGTGTCGGTACCGAAAGAAACGACGAGAAGACATGATGAAGGTAGCTCAGAGGACTCACTGAAATTTGTCTCTCTAGAAGTGAGCCCCGACCTATAGAAGGATATTACTTTTATTGAGTACTAAAGGACAGGCTAAGGAATTTGCATAACTATTTTGGGGAATACAGATTAGAGACCACTACCTCTTTTATCATTTATCTAACATTAGGTTAATACAAATGCTAATTGAAAACATTCCAAGCAGGGGAAGAAACAACAAGTGCCATCCCAAGCAAGGGAAGAGAAAACAATGAAGGAGCCATTTGAACAGTTATCTGCCTCCTTGAATCTCAGGTTTTGGTAATCCCTAAGTAACTGGGAATCTCTAAGTAACCCACTACAGCTGTCCCTGGGCTTTGTTTATTATTCTCCACATTTTTTTTTT
>PVJA010049677.1:0-13584 GCA_004027025.1 Myocastor coypus
AAAAATAAAAAGAAAAATTATAACATCTACACCCTGTGCTCTGTGTAACTAATAGGACAACAATATGCATTTTATCAAATATTGAAATGTACTACTAATGTGTTTTGAAATTGTCACATTGTTATACATTGTTATTTCTCATTAAAAGTAAGAAAGATAAAAAACTACAAAAAAGATTGTGTGGGGGACAAAAAAATCATACAACCTTTTGTGTGTTTGTTTGTTTGTTTACAACACTGTACAGATTGAAATAGAGATAACTATACTATCAAACTCAAGAAACTGTGGGAACTTGGACAATGCCATCCATGTGGACCATTGTAGTCAAAAGACTACAACATTGCATGCTCAAAATATGGTAGCCCTTAGATTCTATGACCCTTCACATGGAAAGAATTCTACAAAACAAGAGGTACTGTATTTCTTATTTAATTTGATAAGTAGCAGTTAGATAGGGCTTAATTTTACTTGGAGCAAATGTAAGTTTAAAATTCTTAGGGGCTGGGGAGATAGCTCAGTAGGATAAGTGCTTGTCTGGCAAATTTTACTTGGAGCAAATGTAAGTTTAAAATTCTTAGGGGCTGGGGAGATAGCTCAGTAGGATAAGTGCTTGTCTGAGTTCAGTCCTTGGTTCTGCAAAAATAAATAAATTAATTAATAATAATTAATAAATTCTTGACATGAACAAATTAAAACTTTTTCCACATACAAATATAATTTCAACATTTTGTATTTTAAATATTTGATATGGTATTAGACTCCTTATCTTAGAAAAGCTTTTTTTCTCTTTTCTCTAACTCATGCATACCCACATACATACATGTATACATGTGTGTTCTCTCTCAAACAATGGAAGAAAAAAACGAAAATTAGCAAAGCAGGAGAATTTTTGTCAACAGATGTAAAACTAAACACTAACTGTTTTTGCAAGTAAAAGAATCAGATGTTTGTTTTAGCAGGAGTGTGTTGTGTATCTAATTTTTCCATTAAGATTTTCATAGATGGAGACCTCATAATCTCTTTTGCAGCGAATACTGATGAGGTGCACTTGCTTGGCTGAAGGGAAAGAAAATGAATATATGCATTTAAAATTTTTATGATTACATTTCTGGTGAAGATAAGAGCATGACTGTAGTTTCATGACTGCCTTAATGCAATTGGTTTCACTTAGAAGAGATGACACATTGAAATGCGATGAGGAAAAATGTGCAGAATGCTTCCCCAGTAATTGGAATTCAAGCAACAATAACACTAGGCATTGTTGAATCCTTTACAGCTTTTTAAAGAAATTTTTCTCCTTCTTTCTGGGAAAAATGCACCTATTATAAAACATCATGACCTTACCCAACAGTAAAAAAGGAAATTAAAAATTATTTCACCTGAGTGCATCTGCATTTGAATCAAGCATATGCTAAAGTTTATGCAACTCCGAACTGCACTCATTCTTCTCTCCACTTTCTCTTGCTATACAAAATCACAGGACTTTAGAGCTCAATGCTCTGCTTTAGGAGTGATTTTACATTCAATTCTCATTCTGGAAATAGGGAAATAAGGCAGAGGAAAGTGCCTATCAATATACCCCAGATGAGGGTGTCTGGTTTGCTTTTTTCTGAAGCCACAGTAGAGTCTATCTTAGTGATGGAGAAAAGTAAGACCGGTAACAAGGAAAGGAGGGCTTCAGAAACCAGTAGCCAATAATTTACGGGAACTGCCAAGAATCAATGAATGAGACAGACAACTGATAAAAGGTCATTGAATAAATAGACCCACTGATGATCTTTTTTTTTTTTTTTTTCTTTTTTTTCCCCCAGAACCAGGGTTTGAACTCAGGTCCTTGCATTTGCCAGGCAAGCGCTTACTCTACTGAGCTATCTCCCCAGGCCCTCACTGATGAACTTTTGATCCATGCAAGATAGAGCCATCTATAACCTGAGAAGAAGGAAAAATGTACCTCCTTATGAAACCAAGTAGCATGAATCTCGGGCTGACTTGGTCCTAGAGGTTCAAATGACCTCTCTCCAACTTTACTGTTTACCTTTATGTGCTGATCTCATCATTTCTGTAGGCGACATCTTCCAGACAGTGATGAGGAATGACAGCTGCAATCTCATATACATATTCTTACAATTTCAGGAAGCTCAGGTAAAAAGAAAACCTATTATCTAATGTTCAAACAGAAATTGTAGGGCACAACATTAGGTCATAGGCCAACCATAACGATAAAAGTGGTTCATCGATTGACTAGATTTAGGTTACATTTCAGTCTTGCAGCTGATCCAATACAGACAGCTTTTATGATTCATTGATAATCTTAGGACATGAAATAAAATTGTCTTAAAACAGAGAAATATATAGTTGGAAGAAATACTGAAAACAATAGCTTGAGTTTTCTCTTACTGACCGGAAATCACGTGAGTTTCTAGACTAACATACAGTTCTGCACATTAAAATACAAGCATCCATGTACAATTAAAATTATGTTCAATATTTCCCAAGAGGTCATAGCTCAAAATCAGGATTAGATGCTGCATACTGGGTGCATGCCATGAAAACTTAGAGCTTTCAAGCATTTTTTTCCCCTATTCCTCTTCCTCGTTCAATATTCCACAGTCCGTAAATGAAACAAATGCTCAATTTCCTCATCTAAAGGATGCCAATTCAAAAATTAAATGAAAATAAGATTTTGAAAACCACGGAGCAGGGAAAATATCTCAGTGGAATAAATGTTTCCCTGGCAGTGCAAAGTTCTGAGTCCAAGCACTGGTACTTAAAAAAAAAAAAAAAAAGAATAAAACGTAGTATTGCCATTTATAAAATATAGACAAGGTGTCTGGGGAGATAGCTCAGTAGTCTAAGCGCCTGCCTAAATCCAAGGATCCAGGTTCAATCCCCCGTTCTGCATGCCAGCCCCAGAAACCAGGTATAATGGCACATGCCTATAATCCCAACTGAGGAGGCTGAGACAGGGAAATCACTATGAGTCTGAGCTGTGTAGTGAGACTCTTTACCAAATACATACATACATACATACATACATATCTTTTGAAAAAATTTTTTAAAAAGAACAGAAACACAAGGAAATAACATAAACATAATGAGGGCATTGATCTGTAGCATATGGCTCTTGCTTCTAGACAGGAAAAGTAACGTCCCTCTGTTTTGATGGAGGAAATAAGACTGTTGGTGAACCAATCTGGTTGTCTCACCTTCATTGTCTGGCACCTCTTCCTCCAACAGAAGCACGATAACAAGTTACCTACCTTAAGTTTCATCACTTCTGGAGCTCATTTCCTATGGGTACAAATATAGCGATCTTTGAGTTGTCTTGAGAAAGGATATATCCCTATTTGGAAAGATTATGTTTTTCTGGCAATGTCACTATTTTAAGACCTCAGTCAATTTCAAGACTTTTGTGTTCCTGTGAACTCCCAGTAACTAACTCTAGGTTATGTTTAAATGATGCATATATATGGATATCAATCTAGTAAATAGTTTCTCGTCGCTAATGAATGTAGTGGGGTACATCCCAGAGGACCTGTCCAAGATCATAACTCTTATTTTTCTACCACTATTAGAAATAACATTTTGAGCTGAGTTCCTCTTTAGGACTTTTCCTCAGCTGAAGATTGGCTCTCCAAATTTTTATCCTTTCTCTCAGCAATGACTTGTCAATGAAGTTCTTATCCATCTTGTCAAGTCTTACAAACGGCAGCACCAATTTAACTTCATCAGACACATAGCATTATCTGATACTTTTGCTGTTACTATATGACTTTGCCCAGTCCCATGGGCTTTGCTCCTCCACAGGTGTGAACTCTGAAGACTTCCCAAAATAATCTTCCTGATTGCAAATACCTTTATGATTGTCTTCTTCTCAGAGAACTCAACCATAGCAAGTGGCATCAGGAGTAGGACAAACAAAGCCTCTACAGTAACTCTTGGTGGATAAACTGGATAACTGCAGAATGATAGGCCATGAGGACTCGGTACATAATAATTGTGTCATGGATATCCCTTGGCATGTAATGACAAAATATTCCATCAAACACTTCCCAGTGACTAACTAGGAGAATATCCCAGAAAATAAACAACAATAATATATGTGTTATGTATCAGATGAATTAAGAAATATTTCACAAATAATAGTTATAATAACTATGGAAGTCAATTAATGTTGCTATGGGCAATGAATGTTTTGATACCATATTCTTAAAAATCTGAAGATGATTAGTGTCCAACCATTAATATCATTTTTTGTGGTACTGGGGGCTGAACTTAGGACCTTGCACTTTCTAGTCAAGCACTTATTCTACTGACCTATCCAGCTGGCCAATGTGTCCAACCATTAATGACTAGAGCCTGAAGATCTCTTTGAAAGGATGCAAAAAAAGCCTTTCATTATACAATTTTAAGAAGAAACACTGAGACTAGTACTTACTATTTAACTATAAGAGTAACTATAATATAATAGAAAATTCAAGAGGGGGTCAAATTTTCCACCATTGTAGGTCTGCTATAAGGTCAACAATGTTATTAGAACACATGATCTCTGAGAAAGCCAAAAGCTACCAAATTGGACAAGACCTAACATCAGAAAGGGTCTCCCCAGAAAAATTACATGTATACATATATTCATCATGTGTATATATGTAGCCAGCAACACATGCATATTCATATATTCAAATACATGTGAATTCATGTTAACATATACTTGACTTATTACAAAGAGTTGGCTCACACAATTGTAGCAGATGGCTAAACGAGGCTGAAATCCATAGGACCCTAGAGAGCCAGGCTGGAAATTCTCCGCCAGGAACCAAGTCTGCGACCTACAAGTGTCTTTTTCTTTTTCTTTTTCCTTTTTTATTCTTTCAGGGAAATCTTACCTCTACTCTTAGAGCCTTTTTAGTGATTTAAGTTAGGCCCAACGAGATTATTTAGTATGAATTTCCTAAAGCCAATTTTTTCTAGATGTTAGTTACATCTACAAATTACCTGCATACAAACATTTGTATTAGCATTTGGCTACAAAAGTGGAGGTTATAGCCGCTGGAACTAACACATAAACAGTGTCACAGGCTGAAGTCAGAAAGAGAATCAGCAGCAGCACCTTCAGACTTCTGCTTAAATGTCACAAGGCAACAGTCAGGATAACTATAGGGGAGTGACTCAAAAGGAGGATGCAACATGAATGGATCCAAGAAGTTGAAGAGGAGAAGCTATGTGGTGAGCCTGTGTCTCCCATTTCCACACCTCTGAGCTCTAAACCACAGGTAAGTGGTTCTGGTTCCTACGCAGGGAATTATTCTACTAGAAATCACTGCTAGCACCTATTATATCACATAGTGTTATCTTTAAGTGCAATACTGAGGAAGAAAATTATAAGAAATTAAAAAGGAGAAGGAAAAAAAATTAAGCATTAGCTACTCTTTTCAGTATACCTGCAGAGATAAACAGTATAACTATCCAACCCATCCTGTATGTATTACATAAATATTTCTTTTTCCCTTCCTTTCTTCTTCTTTTTTTTTTTTTTTTGTCCTTTTCTTTATCCTAGTTTTTCCTTCCCTTCGAACAGATTCTTTCTCATTCACAATATCTATTTTAGGGGGTGGGGACATAGCTCAATAGAATAAGTGCTTACTGGCAAGCACAAAGGCCTGAGTTGAGTTCCTAGTTTCTGGGGAGAAAAAAAAAAATTATACCTTTCAAATTTTATTTACCCTTTCAGCTTCTTACACTAGCAAGTCACTATGTACTTGCAAATGTGGGCCTGATTTCAGAAAATGGAATGATATTATTTGCTGAAGGTTAGGAAAAAATAATATGAAACTGGCCATACTCCCAAAATTTTATACAGATTCAATGCAATCTCAATTAAAATATGATCAGTATACTTCACAGAAGCAGAGAAACCATTCCTTAAATTCATCTGTAACCAAAAGAGACTTAGAATAGCAAAAGCAATCCTAGGCAACAACAACAAAAAAAAACAAACAAACAAACAAAAAAAAAAAAAAGGCAGAAGGCATCACAATCCCAGACTTGAAATTATACTATACAATGATAGAATTATCTCAGTACTGGCAAAAAATAAAAAATAAAAAGATAAAAGAACTGAGGATCAATGGTACAGATTAGAAAATGCAACACAACTACAAACACAGTCAGCCACCTTATCTTTGCCAAAGGTGTCAAGCTATGTTCACTCGAAGAAAGATAGCCTCTTTAGTAAATACTGCAGGAAAAACTGGCTTTCCACATGCCAAAGGCTAAAGTTAGGCTCGTATCTTTCCCCATGCACTAAACTACTGTCAAAATTAATAAAAGATTTAAATGTTAAAACGGAAACACAAAAATCTAGTGGAGGAGAACATAGGTAGATACCTTGAAGGCATAGGAGTAGGCAGAGAATTCATCGACTGCGGATTCTTATTGATAAGAAAATAGCAGACAAGGAGGGGCAAGAATATGCCTAGAGAAGAAATGGCCTTGGTTCTCAAGGGTTGCTTTTATCTGGCTGGAAAGAACATGTGAATTGCCTATAGAACTGAAAAAGATGTCTTTATCTAATCCCTTGCCCAATTTTAACATCATGTAGAAAAGCACAACAGCAGAGATTCAAGGAAAGTGTGTCAGCAGCTGATCAGGCATATGTGTCTGTTCACTCCACCAGGGAAGGCACTTGGACCCCACAATGGTATGGGAAGATGAGGAGAAATCTGAACAGTGGCATAGAAGAGAAACAAGCATTGCTCACATCCCATTCCTGAGGCAGGCTATGTTGGTAGAGATCTATTTCATAAACTCCCTCCTGTGGATGCAACAGAGCCCCAGCTGGGGCACTCTTCTATAGAGTTCAAACCTGCAGGCCTCATATACTGCAGGCCACTGGCTCAGAATGTATGAGGACTCTTCTTTGAAGGGAGTTAGTTAGTTTTAGAGACTTAAATAAAACATGACTATGTCTCTGCAATTTCTGACTACACAGATGCTTGATTTGGCCTTTTATAATCTTACAACCACAACTCACCCTCTTGTTGTGGTTGTTAATGATTTGTCCTGCCATACTTCTGATAAAATAATACTCTATGTCAGTTGAAAGTCTGAATTTCTTTTGGTATTTGCTCATTACCAGTTGCTGTTTCCTGCACTCTGCCATAGTATCGTATTCCAGCTACAAGGACAGAATCACTCCTTCCCGATCAATCACACTACAACTATTCCTTTGTACTATGTGGTCTTTATGGTTGGTGCTGATCAAGCAAAGCAAGTCAATAACTTCTATATATGTTAAGATATACATTAGACAGATTTTCATTATTATAACAAACACCTGACATAATTAACTTATAATGAGAAAAGGTTTATTTTGACTCAAGGCTTCCAAAGATCCAGGTTATGATCAGATGAAAATACTGTGTTTAGTCATCTAATAGACATACAAGATGTCAGTGATGGAGATGGAGCATGTAGCAGTGGTAAACTGCTCACTTCATGTCCAGAAAGCAATCAAGAAAGTCAAGAGGCCTTGACCACCTTCAAGGGTATGACTTCAATGAACTAAACTGTTCCACAAAGTTCCATCTTCTAAAGACCCCAGGGTCTTCCAATCGTATCCCATATTGACCAATTTCTTATCTATGGACCCTTGTGGAGCACATAAGATTCAAACAACAGCAATACATAAACACTGAAGAAAAAAGTCCCTCTTTTCCTACCATTCCTCACCTTGTGAGGTAGATAAAGACAGATGGATGGATAGTGGGCAGATCAATCAATAGAGAGATAGATTGACAGATGATAGAGAAATAAATAATAGTAGATATATTAGATAGATAGATAGATAGATAGCAAATAATATATTTTCATATCTCTGTCTTTCATTATCCTTTCACCTAACTTTCCAAATTGTAATGCAACCTCTTTAACTTCTATTAATACAAATAAATTCCTTTTATGCTAACATGTCCTAAATGATGGCTGGTAAGGGATAAGAGTAGCTATTAGTGGAGATGAAATTGATTACATAGAAGACTACAAAATGACAAGGTGATTCCAAGGTCCTCTCATACCTATTATCTTCCCTTTTTCCTTGGTGTTAGAATTGCTAATATTAAAGTCATGAGAAACAGACAAGGTATACAAGAAAAGTTAGTTTCTGTCTCACATGTACAACTATTTCAAAACACCGCTTGTCAGAGCCATGAAGAAAATATGTAAATAGAATGATAGAGTCCTGCACCACAGGTTTTTTCTTTAAGAGAGAGCTCTCTGTTTGAGAAATACACTGAGGATGAGGACTTCTCTGAGGTTCTAAACTTACCAAGAGAGAAAAAGAAACAGTGCAGCAAGGAACAACTAAAATGCAGTGTTGTCACAGGAATGTTTCCGCTCAATCCTCCTGGACATTCTCAAGTCGGTTGTTCAGAATTATCCCTGATTGAACAATGGAGTTGATCACTTACACCCTGGATGGGCAAATTATTTGCCGTCACCTTCTCCTGAGAAGAGGGTATTTTCACCAGCATGGCTTTTGCAGCCACATGCAAGTCCCAGGGAATTCAGTTTTGTTAATTGTGTTTCTTTCATTTCCATTCAGAGGACATAAACTCTCATCTTTATTATATCTTCCCCTTTACTTTCATTGGATTAATCTAATTTTCCTTCCTATATCTTCAAAATAGGCAAGCAGCTCATTAATAGTTTTTTATCTAAGGTGTGACGCATTGCTGAGTGATGGTCAATTTGTTACACCTAGCTGAACTGACCTACTATGGTACTAGGTGTGGGGGGTCCACCTGGGGATTGTTGGAGGTCATAAGAGGCTGAACAGGAGAAGCTTTTGGGAAGGTTGTTGGGCGAGCAAGTGGGAGAAGCTGTTGGAGCTGTTGGAAGCTGCTGGGTCTCTTGGGCTATTCTACCAGAGGACCTTGTCATGCTGGCTTTCCTAATGAACATGGCTGTTCTCATTACAGGAGGAGTTCAGGATTTTGTTGTCACTGAGATTGGCTATGGTTGACTTGGGGAGAGTTCTGATCCTCATCTTGAGCATTGCTTCCTGGATATAGAAGAAGAGATCATACACAGCTCAGTCTCCTAGAGAGCTTGTCACATTGACTTTCCTGGTGGGAAATTGGTCATCTTCATCGCTAAAGGAGTTTAGAACTCCCACTGTTGCTGAGGTTGGCTATGGTATTTTTGATGGGAGCCCTCATTCTTAGCTTAAGCATTGCTTCCTAGCTTCACTTCAGACTTCTCAGTGCGCTAGCACAAAGCCTTCATGCCCCTGGCAAAAGCTTTCTAACTTTCACCACTGACCTTTGGGTCTTCCTGCACAGATCCATGAAACAGGTCTTCATGAAAAACTGTCATGGACTCTAGGCCTCTAGCTGGACTTGTGGGAGGCACTGTTACAGGTTCTAGGTCTTCAGCGGACTCATATAGGACATTATTATGGGATCCAGGCCCTCATCTGGATTCTTCGGTCTTTGTGTACAGACAGAACTCCTACATTCTTTGTATATGATTCCTTCAGTGATAAATTACAAAGCAATCTTATAAAATGTTGCCTGTATTGTATTGTTCCCTTTGTAGAACTCCAAACTATGATGTAAGGCAAAATTTTCTAATACAGCAGTCCCTCACTTATTTATCATGGAAGTTTTATTTCAGACACCCCTGTGATAAGTGAAAATCAGCAACATTATATTTATTTTATTATTTGTATGTATGTTAAGGCTTTATATACCCTTCCCACACTTATAAAACTTTCCCACACTCTTAAAAACACTTCTAATACTGTTAACCACTTTCTAAACTAGTAAACCTACATAATTTTAACAACATATATAAAATGTACAGTACTGCAAAATCTTGCTATATAGCCAATAATCCATGATAAATAATTTAGATTAATATTTTTTGAAAACCCATGAAACAGTGAGTCCATAAAAGTTGAACCACAAAATAGCAAGGAACTACTGTATGTCCTTATATCAAGTAATATTTATTTAGAGTTAGTAATATTCTTACAACAAATTTTGATGCATGACACTTTCATCATAATTAAAAATTTTAAGGGCCAGCCAAATATCTCAGTGGATTAAAGTGCCTGCAAATAGGTACGGGTGCCAGGGGTCTGATCCCCAGTCTTACCATGCTGGCTCCACCCCCAGGGCATGCTGAGGGGGCAAGTGAGACTGGGTGGAACACACCTGTAATCTCAGCTCTTGGGAGGCTGGATCACTATGAGTCCAGTCTAGTAGTAAGCCCCTAAACACCCTGTAGACCCTTCCTTAAAATATAAAAAGAAGGAAAAGAAAAAAATAACTAAATTTTTTAAAAATTAAGGTAAAGTGAGAATTTCTTTGATCTGACATGGAATTTTAGAGACCCCAAAAGTTTTCAAGAGACTCAGTAGATATATGGGGCCTATGTCTCATCTCTTAGAATCCAGTGGGTTTATGATCTCTTTAAAGATAACATAGAAGAAAAGAAAAAATGTATCTTCCTAGGGTAAGACAACAGCTCACACAGCTCCCTACTGCTCCAATAGACAATCACTCTGCAGGAAACCAACCACACTGCAATAAATCCAACTACTTAGAGAGGACTTTGCCAGTTACTCCTTCTTAACAGTTCAGTTGACGGAAGGATCAGTCTTCACAGCTGATAGCCAGACAAACTGCCAGCCACACAGACAGCACAACTTTAGCAAACAACCCAGACAAGCTTTATGACAACTGTCTTTCTAGGTGTCCCCCCATAGCCTCATATAGTCATAGAGCAGCCTTTCAAGGTTATGATTAATCCATGATCCAGTCAGTGCTGGGGTTATGGGCATGAGTGTTGCTAGTATTGTGGGATTGCTCCACAAACTGTGAGCTAAGTAAACCTTTCCTTCCTTAATTTTGGGTGTTGGGCATCTTGTCCCAGCAATAAGAGAAAAGTAACTGAGACAATGACCTCTAATGAGAGCCACTGAAAAGAACCAAGAAAGAAGCCCTCTGCTGGGGCCTTTGCAATGCCTAATTCATAGCACCATAAGAAAAACAAAACACTTTGTTGTACACAGCTAGGTTTTGTGCTGGAATTTTTTATCCAGAGGGAGTCACAAAAGGGAATCTGGTTCCAGAAGTGGGATGGTTTTGTAGATAGAACCTGAACCATATAGCACACTGGCTTTAGCCCCTGTAGGTGCTGGGAATGGTTTTAGGGAGTCTTTAGGTTGGGAAGACTCAACCTTGGTGGAATGCAAGGGTGCTGAAGACTTACAAAAATGTGGTACTGATTTATTTTTTTTTTAATTTTTTTGGTGAGACTGGGGTTTGAACTCATGACCTTGCACTTGCCAGGCAGGCACTTCTGCCATGGAGCTATCTCCCCAGTCAAAAAATGTGGTACTGAGATCCTCACAATGTGGCTTTGATCCTCACATCACCATCTGAGGGCCCTGGGCAAACATGCCAGAGAACAGCCCTGCCAGACACTCAGACAATGGCCAGCTTCATGCAAATGTATGTGGAGAGCTTTGTGGACACCAAAAATGAAGACTGAAACAACTTCTATACAGAAAAGTTTCCAAATTTGAACTTCGATTTTGGTGAACATTCATCTTTCTACATATATATATATATATATATATATATATATATATATATATATATATATAATCTTGAGGTCCTACCCTCAAGAGCCAACATCTGAAAAAATAATTTTAGGAATATTTTATACTTTATTTTTCTTCTATTGACTACAACAACTATGGTTTCAAGTAAAGTTCGTTATAGGAGAGAGTCTTAACTTGCTCTGCATTCACAGTAGCTAATTATCTGAGTTTCAATACAATTAAATGGACTATCTTTATCTTTATAAAGTTTCTACTCTTCTGATTATCATAGAAAGAGCAAGTCATTTTTCAAGTCTAAACTTCAGTTTTTTTCATTTATAAAGGAGGATGACAATAGCCACCTATCTCTGAGTTTTATGAATATTAAATGAGTAGATGTAAGACCTCTTCACACAATGCCTGACCCCTAGGAAGTACTATGAAAGTGGCTGCCATTATTCTTAGATCAAGTGTGCACTATGTCCGGTTTGTGTGTTAAAAACTTTAATGTATTCCCACATAAAATGTTTACAACCTCTCTAGGAGATAGGAACAATTTTCACAATATTTTGAGTGACATATCTGAAGCTCCAAAGATTATACAACTTGCCTGGTTATTTAACTGTGAATGACAGAGCAAGGTTTTGAACTCAACGCTATCTGATTTCCAAGTTCATGTCGTACCCCATGATATGATAGGCTTCCAGTTCCATGCCAAGTACTTGCAATAGGAAAGAGAAATGTTATGCATAGCTTCTCCTCTCATGGGTCTTAAAACTCCAGGATCCAGTCAGGGCTGCCAGAAAAGTAGTCAGTTTGCTGGATCACTGGAGAGGAGAGGAGAACAGCCACAAGGAACTTGGCTCCATCTGAAGTGCTAAATTTTAAATGTTAAAGAAAGTGGCTGCCCTGGATTTCCCTGAAGAGCAGAGAGCTGTCAGGTGCTGAGATTCCATCAGACAAAGGGCCCAGGTTATCTCCCTGCAGGGATCTGATATCTGACCTCAGTTTGTCTTTATTCTGAGTTGTACTGAGAGGCTGTGATAAGGACTGCCAAAGAAATGTCTGGCGTAGAGAGTTGGTTTCCTTGAATAAATTGCAAGACTAGGGACTGAGCATGTTTGGCGACCTCTGCAGTTAACTTTTCTATTTTAATGGTACTGGATTGCAAACAGGAGCTCTTCACCCTTGACTTTGCCTATGGCATTCAGTTCCATGCTTTTGATTGTGTCCTAGGTGATCCTCCTGGTGAGAACAACGTACTCGGAAACCAAGTTATCGTCTATGTTTAACTTCCTACCTAGACCTTGCTGTCATTGATACTGTCATGTACTTCATGGTGCAGGCTGAGCACTGTGAAATCATGCTTGGCTTCTCCTGAAAGGTAATTACTGAGTGCAGCTGAATTGTTCTCATTTCTCTTTTCTCTGCTTCTCTTCTCTGTCTGTGTACTTCGCCCTGCCCCACAGCTTTCGCATTCACATCTACACAGGCACACGCTAAGATGATGGCTGCTTCTTCTGGAATGCCAGCACTTTCTTCAGATCCTTCTACCCTGTTTGTCAAAATAAATCTTAAAAATTCCTCTTGAGCAGGAAAGGGGAAAATATTGATTCGACAGTTAAACAGCCCACTATGGACACCTCAACCACATGTCACAGCCCTGCCACATAGTGTGCCTGAACTTCAGGACATTGTACTCATGACGAAATGCCCTGGAGCACACTTGTATTGGGACAAATTCTAAGAACACTTGACCTGAACTATTGAAAACCTTTCGAATCTGAAAAAGTAAGTAAAGACTGAAAAACAAAATCACAGAACAGAAGAAATTAAGACGCTATGATAAATGCGATGCAGCATCCCAGATTTGATTCTCAAATAACTGAAAAGACATGAACAGAAAATACAAGAAGAAGAAGAAGAAGAAGAAGAAGAAGAAGAAGAAGAAGAAGAAGAAGAAGAAGAAGAAG
>PVJA010049678.1:0-13624 GCA_004027025.1 Myocastor coypus
TTTTTTTTTTTTTTGCTCTTTTTGAGACAGGGTCTCGCTGTGCAGTTCAGGCTGGCCTTGAACTCACTTTTGTAGCCCAGGCTGGTCTCGAACTCAAACTGATCCTCCTGTCTCTGCCTCCTGAGTGCTGGGATTACAGGCGTGTGCCACCATGCCCATCTCTTCATCATTTTGTATAGCCCTGTCTTCTGATATTTGGTGTAGAGCTTTAGTACAGTTATTACTTTAGCACCAGGTCTGAATGTCAAGATGTGTGTGGCTTGGGTCTGGCTGCTGTGCTCCACTTCTTTCTGCTGCAGCACTTGGAAGTAAACTTGCTGTGTCCCTGTGGCAAAATGTTCTGCTTCTGGATCAGCTGTGTGAATCTTGCCTCTAGCCACTCTGCAGGAAGTTCTGCTGCAGGGTTCCACAGCTGACAAACTAGGCCTAGGCTCTGGATCCAATGAGGATCCAGTGGGCACTGGATCTTCTCACTCCCATGTCAGGTCTGGGCTTGGGGTCGAATGAGGACCATGTGGGCCCCAGGTCATCTCACTCACATGCTGGGCCTGGTTTCTGTGTTGAATACTGTTCCAAGCAGGCCCAGGTCCTCTCACTCACATGCAGGCCTGGATTCTGGGTCAAATCAGAAAAGAAGCAGGACTCTTTGGCCATTTGTGGTCCACGATGCAATGCTTACAGATGTTTCTGTATTTGCTCTTCATCCAAGAGTGATAAGACCTTTAGAAATCAGTATGCTAATGAGAGATGGCCTCGGCTGGGTCATCTGCTTACCTTTAGCTTGTGTAGTGTTTGGCACCCCTCCTCAAGCCTCTGCCTACAATTTAAGGCCACCAGAAATGTTAGCAGCTTTTTATAAAATCACAAGCAAGCATTCCTAGAACTAACTGCCCACAGGGTTCTGAATAGAATGTTTACTCTGTAGCTGCTTGGATCTGCACGGATACCCCAGACACGTCCTTACGGTAAAAACAGGAGCCTGAGCACTGGGAGCCACGCAGGACCCAGCCTCTTCACTCAGATTTTTAAGGTAATCACTTTACCCTCAGTCCTATTGTGTCCACATATTGATGTCTGTAGGTGATGACTTTATTCTGTTTATATCTATGGTCTTCTTCATGGCCAATAAATAGAGATTTTTGTAATTCTATCAGAAAACTATAGTCTTCAGGCAAATGGGGCCATAAATTTATGGATAATACATTGGTGTCAATCTCAAGAGAGAAATATCTTTTTTTTTGGTACAGAATAGCTTGATTTATAAATTTAGTTTAATCTCTCAGCATCTCATATAGGCAAGAAACAGACATTTATATACCTGTCTACAAATCACAGAAATCTATGCCATAATGGCAGAGTAAGAAAGCCTCCAACCTCATCTTCTTCCTTGGCTTATAATTAACAAAATGTATAAAATATACTTCATACCCTGTTACATTCACTGCACCTGTTCACACCCCACTTCCATCCCATAGTCCTTTGCAACTCCTCTTGCTCTTCATCTTTGGAAACCCTAGTCTTTCTAGGTTCCCATCAAAATATTAAAGTGTCAATACCATCTCTCAGATTCATGCGATTTCTCTGTAAAACTGAGATGAAAGTTGAACTAGGAATGGTCTATTAATTCCCACAGTCAACCAACTGCGAATTCTTTCTAAAGACATGCTATTTTCTATGTATGTTGTAAAGAAGGTCAGAACTTTCTTCCAGAATTAATAAACCTACATGTTTGATTAAAACCAACTTAAACACGATCTTTTTCTCTGAGGCCACAGATGCACTTTACATAACTGAGCAATCATCGCTGTTTCTCAAAGACCAGAGACATAGGAAGTTCTTAAGTTATGACAGTATTCAAAACAGTGTATATTTTAGATTTACTAGAAACCTGTAGTGGTTGATACAATGTGTTAACTTGGCTGAATTACTCAGCAGCCTGGTTCCCTGTTGGTGGGAGCCCCACTCTGGGGTACAATTGGTTCTTTCCTGGAGTGTGACCAGGGCCTGCCTAAGATCTGATTGGATTTCTCCCTAGAATGAGATCAAGGGCCCATCCTGGGGTATGATTGGTTCCACCCTAGGGGGCAATGAGCCCACATCAGAATGACTGAGTACAAAAAGACTTTTTAAAGGGCTGAAAGAGTCAACACTTCACTTTGTCGGAGAAGCTTCAGTCTTCGCATTCAGACTGGACTTCATCATCTGGCTTGCAGCACAGACTCTTTGGCCTCCAGCTTGGATCTTTTGCCATCCGTCGCAGACTCTTCCGCATCCATTACAGACACTTCAGTCTTCCGGTGCAGACCCGTCAGCTGACAGATAGAGACTTACATGGAGTGCAGTGAAGTTCAGACCTCGGGATTGAATTCTTCAGTCCGGAGCATGCAGACGCCCTCTGTGTGATTCCTCATCTGACTCTGTGGCTGACTATTGTAAGCCAATCTTACAATTTCTTATAGATTGTATATTTTGTGCTAATATCCATTCCTTATATCTATTCTGCTCCTCTAAGTAAAACCCTGACCAATACAAAACCATACCCTGCTTTATCATACTAGAGGTAAGTACGAAAAGGACAGCAACTTAAGTGGCGATTCTTTTAGGAAACACAACAAATCTTCAGTTTATTTACCATGATTACATTATAACTTTTTATTTGATAGCATGAATTTAGAACCCAATAAATGTATACAAATTAACAAACATTAAAAATGTCTATGTAAGGTCTGGCAAGATAGTGTGGAGGTGTAAGCATCTGCCTGACATGTGCAAGGACACAAGTTTGATCCTTTGTACTGCACACCTTGTTGGACCTGGAACTTGGGGAATGCGGTGCTGGTTAACAAAACCAGTACATGCCTGTGATCCCAGCACTGCACAGACTGGGACAGGAAGATCACTACAAGTTTGAACTGTGTATGAAGACCCTGTATCAAATAAATAAAAAAAACTTTTAAAAATTGTATATGTTAATATTTAATTGGTAAAGACAATATTCTGGGGCTGGCAAGATAGTTCAGCAGTCTAACGCGCATGCTTAGGCAAGCTTAGGCCAACGTGCAGGGACAGTAGTTCAATACCTAGCACCACATACTGCACCAGCCCTGCCAGGGTGGGTTGAGCCTGGACACACACACACACACACACACACACACACACACACAAAGATAATATGCTGATTGTAATCTATATGAGTTAATTTGTAGGTAGAGCTCTTTAAAAGTATATTTGGCCTATGTAAAACATATCTATGTATATACCATGGCACATAGATGGCATATTTTTTTTTCCAATTCTTTTATTGTTTAAATTTAACAATTGTTATATTACATATTTTCATCATCGGATCAGTTTAGATTAATACATATAGGTATATAAAATTGATCAAACAACTAAACATTAACCTTTCTAAATCCACATATTTTGATGCTCTTAATTCTAAGAATCTCTGTATACACGGTGATTATGTCACACACACGCACATACACACATACATACACAAACACAAACACACACACACACACATTAATTCAGAGCACTTGTGAGTAAATGTCAGAATCAACTTTTTCAGAATTCTGAAAACTAAAGAGTTACAACACTTTGAAGCGCATTATTCTGCCAAGCCACCGGGCACCGCAGTCAGAAGAGTGCGCTCGCAAGCCCTGGAGCTGCCATCCTGCTGTTCCATCTCTCCTGCGCTGAAGACTTGCGCTGCAGTAATTAAACGGTGATGGGCAGAAGAACGTTCCCCCAAGGGGTACATCTCAAGGTGCACGAAAGCTGAAGTTAGGGCTCCTTATATGTCGATGGAATTCAGCACGGATCCTGCTACGTGGGCTTATTCTGTATTTTCTGTGTGGGATTCATAGAATCCTGCGAACCCTTTTTGTGGACACAGGGCCTCACTATGCAGCTCAGGCTGGCTCTGAACTCACTCTGTAGCCCAGGCTGATGCGCCACTGCTCCCGGCCAGCCACATAAGCCCTTTTAGGAGGAAAGGTAAAAGTAAAAGGAGAAAAAACACTGCACTCCTCACTTTGAAGGCTGAGGAAGCCAAAGAACGTAGGCTGCCTTATTCTGGAAAAGGCAAACAAAGAATTCTTTTTCCCCCAAATCCTTCAGGAAAAATAAAATGAATGAAATTTACACTTCTTTTTTTTTTTTTTTTTTTTAATTTTTTTTTTCTTGTTTCAGAACTTTCGTTTGTTTATTTATTTATTTTCATGGCTGGCTCAGCATGTGGTGCCAGGGATTGAACCGTGGTCCCTGCAGCCACCCAAGCTTTCCTAAGCAGGCGCTTTAGACCACTGAGCCATCCTGCCCGGCCCAAAATTTATACTTCTAACTTTCATAAACATAATATAATAAGAGGATGTAGTTTATACTAGTAAGTGAAAACAAAAGGTAACCAGGAATGGGTGACTGGGCAAACTGTCAGCTCATGGAGTTTATCAAAGACAAAAAAAAGGACATGCATTGTCTGGAATGTATGCTGGAGAGATAGCCCAGGACGTGGCTGGACAAGCTATTTCTAGTATTTCTGAAGCATCAACTTTTCAAAATATTCAGTTGTTCTCAAGGAATTGCCCCGACTGGTCTTGAAGTTCCTTCTAAGCCCCCTGGCAGAGAGACTGCTGTGTATCCCCTGACTCTGTGCTCCATTCACAGGAAAGAGAAACTTTTGAAAACATTCAATGATAGCTATTAATAAAGCAATGATAACAGTTGGGTATGTAAGAAGCTGACTAAAATGTCTTAAAAGGAAAATCTGCATATATGCTTACATATATTTTTAAAATGTTGTTGTATCCCTGCAAACCTAGAAGGAAAGAGGTGTGCAGAAAAATATGTGCAGAACTCTACACAGACCTGGAGGAAATCCAATAAGGAAATAATCTCACCTTTGGCTGACTTTAAGACTGTGGCAGTGAGGAGAAGAGTCTATGCCAATGTTGTGAACAGCCGCCCGGAACATTGAGAGCCTGCCCTCAGACACAGAACCCTTGGAGGCCGTGGGAAGCAAGGGGGATGGAGAGCTTTCAGGGACAAGAGTTTACTCAGGAGGAGTAAACAAGCTGAAGGGCAACGCCTGCCACCGAACACAGGCTCATAAATTCAAGAAACTCAACAGGCAAAGAGGAAAACAAACAACTACAAATCCCGGAAAAGAAACACATATAATGATCAGATTTGCTACGTTGTACAAATATCTAGTATTCAACAAATTACGCAACATCTAAAGAAATAAGAAAATGAAGCCCAGATACTTAAATAAAAGATGTCAATAGAAACTATCCTGGGCAATTCAGATTCTAAACTTAGAAATTAGATTTCCTTAATTCCTAATTAAGGGAAAAATTCAAGAGCTCTCAGAATGAAAGTATGAGAATGAGCTAGCTGTGCTGGTGCCTGCTTGTAGTCCCAGCACTACAGAGGCTGCAGCAAGAGGATCACTGTGAGGTTGAGACCAGTGTGGGCTACAAAGTGAGCTCAAGGCCAGCTTGAGCTGCCTAGCGAGACCTTGTCTCAAAAAGACCAAGAGGTGGGGGGCTGGGGAGATAGTTTAGTGGAATAAGCGCTTGCCTAGCAAGCACGAGGGCCTGAGTTCAATACCCCATCCTGCAAAGAAAAAAAAAACATAAAAAGACCAAGGGGGGAAGATGAGAATGATACCTAGTCAAAAAAAAACAGGCATGAAGAGGTGAATAAAAGCCTGTCATGAATATATTTTACATTGCTGTGTTGTTACTGGGCGTTGCATACAGGGCCACTGCACCTACAGTTACTTTTACTTTTTGTTTGGAGTGGAACTCTCTCACTAGGTGTCCAGGAAGGACTTGCCCTTGCGATTGTCTGGCCCAGAACTCCCAGGGTGCTAGAGCTAAAAATGTGCACCACCTCACCCAACTGGTTTTGTCTTATATAATTAAAAAAAAAACCAAAACAGTAAGGCTTCAGATGGTCATATGAAAATAAAGACAGATAAATCACACAACTGATTTTGAAGGCATTTTTAAAGAACATTGTGCTTAAATTAAGTCTATGACACATAGAAAGCATGCCATCAATGACTGCCCCAAAGCTGTGTTTGGGACAAAGCTGTATTTACCTAAAGAAATGACTCTAGATAGCAACAAATGGATGAAAGTAATGAAAGAAGTAGGAATGATGAAGAGACTGATGTAACAAAAGTTGTGTACTATCATTGTGGTTGGTTTATAATATATGAGGGTCTAAATATTTGATGTATGTATAACAACAGAACCAAACAGGGAGAAGGGAGCCAACCATATTGAAGTAATATTTATATCACTGGAATATATTTATATAAACATATATGCATACATACTCATACATATGCACATATGTAGCACACAAGAGGTACTGTATACATCATAAATGATACTAACTAAACAAAATATATAATAGACAACATATATTAGGTAGAAAAATAAAGGGATTAAAAGACATGCTTAGAGGAAATGCTTACTTTATGCAGGTAAGAAAAATATATGAAGACTCAAAAAACAAAAGTGCATGAAGCCCATAGAAAACAAAGAAAAAGAAAAATGGCACATATAAATCAAATTATATTAATAAACAATTTAAATATGATTTGATTAAAAATTTAACTGGAGAAGATAAGATTAGCAGAGTGGTGTTATGGTTTGTTTATAGGTGTCCCCCCAAAGCCTCAGGCAGTCATGGGGAGGGTGGCTTCTGGAATTTGTAATTGATTATTGTGGAAATGGGTGCTGCCTCTTCCTCTGGGTGGGTGATCTGCATTTCAATGTAAGGCAGAAAGAGAAGCTAGCTGCTAGAACAGTTGCAAGCTCTCTGCCACCATGGAAGGTTGCCCTCTGCCATGTGCCACTGTGCTTTGGAGCTAGCCGAATATGGACTGAAACCTCCAGTAACTGTGAGCTAAATAAACCTTTCCTTCCTTCATTTTGAGTGTCAGGTATTTGTCCCAGCAACGAGAGAATAGTAACTAAGACAAGTGTATAAATATACAAGTAAGCTTATGTTGTCTACAAGACGCATACTATTGATTTAATGTTAAATAACTTAAAAGTACAAGAGTTAGGAAAGATAATAACATTTAAATATTATTCGGAGGGGGGTTGATACTATCAGACAAATATAATTTAGGATAAAATTCTACTCCTTTCCCGCGGCGCAGTTGGAGAAGAAACTCAAGACCAAGAAAAAGTGATGGAAAAATCAGGAATGGATCCTATTAACTATATATCATCTGAAACAGCTAGAGAAATTGAAAATCAAGGGGTGTCAGCAAGGCAGATCCATCTACCATAAATGCAAGGCTCCAAAAAGGTATTACTGGATGAAGTTGGATATTAAGACAGTTGTCATTGTCCATAATTCAAGTGGAGATAGAAGAATTGCGAACAGATGAGATGGCTGGATTAAGCTTCAGTTCTTTTAAAAAGCACTACCCGGAAGACAGCCTCATTAAAATCATCTTTACTTAAAGAAAAAAAAAAAAAAGATAAAATTCTACTGAACACATTCAAAGAATTTTATGAGACTAATAAATTGTTCATAAAACAACAAAAACAGTTATTTACCTAATAGGTTCAGAATTCAGTAAGGAAACATTCATAGAAATGAAGAAATATACAATTCAATAGAAACAGAAACATCAGTGTACAATTTTCAATAATTGAACAGGCAGGGATCAAGGGATCAATAGAGTAACAGAAGATTTACACAACTTTATAAACCAACCTTTTTTTTTAAGACAGGGTATGACTGTGTAGTGCAGGCTGGCATTGAATGTAGTCCAGTTTTCCCTCAAACTGGCAATGATCTTTCTGCCTCAGCCTTTTGAGTGCTGGGATTATAGGTGTGCACCCACACCCAGCAAACCAACTAGATTTCTTTTTCTTTTCTTTCTTTTTTAAATGTATTCAGGACAAGAGATATCGGGTGTTCAGGGTTTCACTACAGATCGAACTCGCAGTGATTCTGTTTTCCGCCTCCCAAAGTGCCTGGATTACAGGCACCCAGCACCACACTGCCGTCTCAATTTCAGTCTCAGCGTGCTCCAGGGGGCAGTACGGGCACACCCTGCTGGGGGTTGAACCCAGCTACTGTGCTCTGCCTATGCAGTCGCTTTTGGTCTTCTGAGTTAGCAGTCTAGCAACTTAAAATCGCAAAAAAAGATTTTTTTGGTTAGTTCAGGCTGCCTTAAGGGCATGTCTGGTGCTGCTTGTGGAACTGGGGATTGAACCGTGGTCCCCACACCTGATTGCATTTGCCCAAGGAGAGCTTTAAACAACTGCTCTATCCAACAACTAACTAGCTTTAGCACACTTCTATAGCACACTGTGTGACAACAGTTGAACAACATCCTTCTCGTGTGGACAAAGAACCTTGTCCATAATAGAGCGCCCATTTGACACTGATATAGCTCACCCTAAATCTAAAAGTGTTAAACTCATGATATGCATTTTCTAACCACAATGAAGTAAAATTATAAATAAAAAGCAGTGAGGGACACTTGCAAGCTTGAGGAATTTAATAATTTTCTCACAAACAATCAGTGAGTCATAGAAATAATTGTGAGAAGACTAAAACTACTTTGAAATTCATGAAAACAGAAAAAAATCAAATATTAAAGATACAATTAAAGCAGCACATACAATTTGTAAGTGATTGTATTTTAAAAATGAATAGAGCTCTCAAACCAATAACATGTCCTTTGTTTTTAAGATACTGGGTAAAAAGAAAAGGGAAGCTTAAATACTCAGGGAAATAAAAGAACAAAGAAAATTAGTGAATGAGGAAATGGCAAAACAAGTGAGAAATAAGTCAAAAGGCTGGCTCTTTGAAACATTCGACAAAACTGACACATCTCTATTTAGATTGACCCTGAAAAGAAACGAAGACTCAGATTAATAAAATCATGAGCAAAACAAGCACTGCTACATCAACCCTATAAGAGTAAAAGGATGATAATAAGGAAAATATGCATTTATGCACACAAAGCAGAAATCTGGCCTAAAGGATAAACTGGCGACATTCATAGGTGAATTGGTAAAGTGAGATCAGTCAGACACACAGGCTTATGTCTAATGAGGAACTCGCTGTATGAATAATCCGGAGGGGCGCCAAAGAGATGAGGAGGTCAGAAGTGGGAAAAGTTCCCATGATTCCCTGAGTTACTTATCCTGTTGTTTCAACAATATTTTCACATATATGATGATTTCTGCCATTTCTGTTGTACTACTTTCTCTTACAGCTAGCATCTATTTATTTCTTCTTTGTAAAAGACTTTTTTTTCCAATGCTTTGTACCCTGAGCAACTACTTTTAAGATTTGCTATTCTGTGTATTATTTTTTCTTATTACTTTGTTATATCTTGATTCTCCTTTTTAAATCCTCATTCCCCTCCCCTCAGTTCAACCTTTCTTCTCCTCTGCATTTACACAAGTTTTGTTTCCACTTTTCCCTTTTTTTTTTTTTTTTTTTTTTTTTTTTTTTTTTTTTTTTTTTTTTTTTTTTTTTTTTTTTTTTTTTTTTTTTTTTTTTTTTTTTTTTTTTTTTTTTTTTTTTTTTTTTTTTTTTTTTTTCTTTTTTTTTGTATTTTAGGGAAGGGCCTACAGGGTGTTGAGGGTCCTACTACTAGATCAGACTTGTAGTGATGCACCTGTTTACAGCCTCCCAAGAGCTGGGATTACAGGCACACGCCACCATGTCCAGTCTCAATTGCCATTTCAGCACACCCCAGGAGCGGGACTGGCACTGCAGGCTGTGGGTATTGAACCCCTGGCCCCTACACCTGTTTGCAGGTGCTTTAATCCACTGAGCTATTTGGCTGGCCTCTCCACTTTTCCCTTCTATTTTCTTTTTCCCTCACTTTTCCTTCAGAGAACAGAATCAACCTTTTGATGTCTCAGCCCGAGACAGGCTTTGTACATTTATTCCTTAAGTCTAATTCTGAAAATCTGGAAGAAAATACAGAAACTATTAGCAAGGTCAGCAAGAATACTTCAGCCCCACAGAGATGTCTTCTAGTTTGTTAGACTCATGGCATCACAGCATGCTTTCACACTGTTATGTGGCCAGCACGAAATGTTGCCACGTCCACTGAGAGAAGTGCCTTAAGACTGGTGGAAGCAGGCTCCGGAGTCAACCCATGGAATTCAGTGTCTATCCAATGCACTAGTAATTAGCCTTCCGAGAAAGAAAGCAGGAAGACAATTTCATTCTCAATGGCAAACACTTATTCCACTGAGCTATCTTCCTAGTCCCCAAAATACTTCTTAAATAGGATGCCAAGAGCCTGGTAAGTGATAGGAAGAGTCAACACTTGGACTAATAAGACGAAGAAGCCTTTGCACACCAGAGGAAACAAACAAAAGAGGGAAGAGACAACATAAAATAGAAGTAAACCTTTTCTTGTAATTTTCCTAATGGAGAAGGAACACCTAGAGTTCTGTACATAAAGAATTCAGAAAATCTAACTCCAAGTAACCCCTCAAAACAAATAGCTTGATCAAGAAATGAGTAAATGAATAATCACTTCTTGAAATATGTAATAATAGCCAATAAATACAGGAGAAAAATCTTCAGCAACTTTAGCCATTAAGAAAATGGGAATCAAAACTACTTGAGATTCTATCTCACTGTAGTCAGAAAAGCTATCACCAAGAATACAAAAAATGCCAGGGATTTACTCAGCCACAGAGCGCCTGCCTGGCAAGCACTAGGTCCTGAGTTCAATTTCTGGTAAAACAAACAAACAAAAGCAATAGTAAAAACCATGAATACTGGACAAGCTGAGTATTCTGAGCATTAAGGGTAAATACTGAAGAATGAGAGCCACATAGGGAATGCAAACTAGTACAACTACTAGGGACGTTAGTATGGAGATTGCATAACACATTAACAATAGCTATACCATTTGTTCCAGCTGTAGTCGGTATACTGACAACAGAATTAAAAGTAGTGTGCTATAAACGTGACCCATGTTTTAAAATATCACAATTCACAGTAGCTAAGCTGTGGAAGCAGATGATATGCTTACCAACAAGAACATGGATAAAGAAAATAGCCTATTAGTAATAAAGAATGAAGAAGAACGGCTGGGACTATAGAGCATCATGCTAAATTGTGGTAAGATATTGCAGTCTCAGAAAGTTAAGTATCTCATATTTTGACTGATATAAGCAATGTATAAATAGGAAAAACAGATGGGGAAGGGAAGCAGGGGATGCAAAAGGGTAAAGTGGTAACAACAATAAATAATCAAAATGTTATAGGTAGGTGCTATTAGGGCAAGCAAATCTCATTATTCTGTATTACTAATATCTACCAATCACAAAAAAGGTTGGTGGGCATATGGAGGGTAGAGTTCCAATAGCCATTTCCAAGTGAGCCTGAAACATAAAGATGCAGTTTGGGTCACCTGGAAATATGTATAATAATTTGCACTGCACTTATCATGGCAAAAGAAGCCTGAAGTTGAAGTTGATCCTCCACTCTAAGTAGATGAGTATATTTCAATGGTGTTCACTTTTAAACTTTAAAAGCTAAAGTTATTCAATCTTTCCAACTCTAGACCACTTACACAACCTGGATGATGGATTTTCATGCTCAACAAACTTCCCTACAGTGGACTTGTGTATCGGAGGCCATACATAACTCTCCACCTGGACTAGAACATTTGGCCGGGGTATAGTAATGCACCTTATGACTGATTAGGTCCATAACATAAGTTCAGACTTTTTTATACTATAATTTACAAAATGAAATTTTGGCTACAGATTAAAATACTATCATATTAACATTTTAATATTTCATTCTAGTTTCAATTTTCATTTTTATTAGGACAGTAAGCTTAATTTTAAATATCTTAATATTTCTATTTACAAGTTTATTTCCTAAGAAACTAATTTAAAAATAAATGCTTGTTGAAGAGATTAAAACTTGTGATGAGGAAAAGGACAAAAGTAAAGGTACAAAGATATATTCATGTACCTAAGCAGGAAAAGCTGGGTAATTGTACTGCTGATTTCTGCGGGTCTATTGAAAGGACCGTTAATACTCATTTTTAAAATTTTATTCTTTTTAATTTCCTATAATTTTTAAATCAATTTTGCACATCCATATCTGCTAATCTAAACTATTTAAAGATAACATTATGTAATGCAACAACCATTTTTGGATTCCTATTATTATGCTTAGAGAAATTCTATATCGTTTCTAATTTTTTAACCATTTTGTATTCTTTTAAAAATGAAAAAAAAAATGATTAGTTTCTTTTTTTTTTTTTAAAAAAGGAGATTTTTGAGAAAGCAACTTAAAATTAACTCTGGAAATCTTCCTTTCATGTGATATTTGGGTATTAACAGGCTAACATACAAATGTGAACTATAGACACTACTATTAGAAAACATACTCTGTACCAAACTGCATGAGACTACATATCACTTGTTTATGTCATTAATTTCAATATTCCTTCTGAATAATTGGCTTTGTCAGTTCAGGTGTTTATGATAACTGATCACATTTAATACTTTACAAAAATTGGTTAAATTTTCAATGCTTAGTTATGAACATCTTACAAATGACTATAAACATAAGTTGGAAATTATTTTAGAATTTGATAAATGCTTTATTACTTTTTATTTCGAATTGCATGTAGAAAATTCTGTCAGAGTTTAAGTAACATTTGCAAAAAAGTATAATCAAAGTATTGTTCAGTAACTTTCTAATGAAGATATTAAATACATTAACAATGGGTATAAGATAAAACATTGTACAAAGTAACAGATTTCTATTTGCCTGTTTGAAATAAATATTAACATTTAATTTTCCCTCTATAGTGGCCCTTCATTTATTGCGGAGGTTTTGTTCCAGACACCCCCCGCAATAAGGGAAAATCCGCAAAGGAATAAAGTTATATTTATTCAGTATTTGTATAGATTTTAAGGCTTAAAAATATCCTTCCCAACTCTTAGTCATTTTCTATTTTTATTTGCCATTTTCTTTTTTTTGTTGTTTTTTGTCTTTTTGAGACAGGGTCTCGCTATGCAGTTCAGGCTGGCCTTGAGCTCACTTTGGTAGCCCAGGCTGGTCTTGAACTCGCTCTGATCCTCCTGCCTCAGCCTCCCAAGTGCTGGAATTACAGGCGTGCGCCACCACGCCCGGCATTATTTGCCATTTTCTAAAATTGTAAACCTACATAATTTTAACAACATACATATACCGTACAATGCTGAAAATCCTATAATGTAGCAAAAAATTGCGATAAATAATTTAGATTAATATTTTTTGAAAATTCATGAAGCAGTGAGTCTGTGAAAGTTGAACTGCAAAAAAGCGAGGCATTACTGTAGCACAAAAGATATACAACAGAAAAATTAGATACTGATAATCAGTTACTTTAAAAGTCTTAGCCGGGCGTGGTGGCTCACGCCTGTAATCCCAGCACTTGGGAGGCTGAGGCAGGAGGATTGGTGCGAGTTCAAGACCAGCCTGGGCTACAAAAGTGAGCTCAAGGCCAGCCTCAACTGCATAGCAAGACCCTGTCTCAAAAAGACAAAAAAAAAAAAAAAAAAAAAAAAAAAAAAAAAAAAAAAAAAAAAAAAAAAAA